>SZWC01009464.1:17913-30506 GCA_023375785.1 Penium margaritaceum
CCTCTCTCTCTCTCTCTCTCTCTCTCTCTCTCTCTCTCTCTCTCTCCTCTTGAAATCGGTCTCCTCCCCTCCCCCCCTTTTCTCTTCTCCACTCCTTCCATTCCTTTTCTCTTCCCTCTCCATTTCTGTCCCCTGCCTTTTCATCTACCTCTGCCTCGTCTATTTCCTGCTTCCTCCTCTCAATACTCGTCTTCTGATCTTCTCTCTTGTCTCTTTGTCTGCTCTCCCTCCTCCAGTCTCCCTCTCCTCTCACTGTTCTCTCCGTTTTATCTCTCCTCCTACTTTCATCTCACCTCCTTTTCCACCCTCTCCCACTCCCGTTCTAGCCTTAAAATTACTGTTATTACTCTCCTTCTACCTCTTTTCTTCCTTCCCTTCTTCTTTGCTGGCTTCTTCCTCTTGGTATTCGGGGTATCTCATCCATGCTCTTCGCAGTGGACGCTCGTTTCTCTCCTCTCTTTGGGCTATTTCTCCACTCTTTTTTTGAGTTTGTGCCTTATCTCCCAGCTGAATTCTACCAGGTGCCTCTCTCCTTTTGCCACCCTCTTGCTTCCTTCTGGACCCCTGTCTTTGTCGGGGTCCCTCTCTCCTGTGCGCCCTGTGTGTTCCTATTGTGAGCCTCATGTGTGCTGCCTGTGCGCTCTTGTGGATTACATGTGCGGCCCGTTCCCACAATAATCATCCTGTTCTACATGTTTCCCTCCCTTTCCCTCTCTCTCTCTCTCTTTACCTCTCTCTATCCCTCCTTCCCTCTCTCCCTCTCTGACTCTTCCACCCCCCTCTCTGGCTCTCTCTCNTCTCTCTCTCTCTCTCTCTCTCTCTCTATATATATATATATATATATCTCTCTCTCTCTCTCTTTCTCTCTCTCTCTCTCTCTCTCTCTCTCTCTCACTCCCCCCCCCCTCTATCTTTATTTGTCTCCAGCCCATGTCCCCCTCTTTCATCTCCATCTTCATCCACTTCCTCTTTTCCTCCTTCCCTCTCTTTCCTTCCTCTTCCTCTTTCCCTGGTTGGTCCCCCCTCCTCTATGATGCCCCTTATTTCCTTCCTCCTCCCCTCCTTTGATGCCCACCCTCTCCCTCTCTCTCTTCCCTCTTCCTCTCCTACCCTCTTCCCTTTCCTTTTCCTCTCCTCTCTCCACACCTTGCCATCTTGATCTCCTCACCTCTCACCTGTCCTTTTCCCTCCCTTTCCCTCCCTTACTTCCTCTCCCTCCTCTTGCTCCTCTCTCTTATCCACCTCCTTCTTCCTCCTACTTCTCCCTCTCCCTGCACTATTAAGGAAGAACACGTAGCCGGATGTGGATGTCTGCTTTTCTACATTGCCAGCATAGTCTGCATCCGTAGAGAAGACCAGACGCAAGGGGTCTGACCGCCCCTAGTCGTCGAACCTCAGGCGTATGTGCTGCATTGCTTGCAGGTACTAGAGGATGCGCTTGATCGCCTTCCAGTATAGTGGCCCTGGATCCGCCATGTACCTGCTCACTTGGCCCACCACATAGTCCAGATCCGGTCGAGTCGCCACTATTGCGTACATGAGATTGCCCACCGCCAATTGGCAGGACATCCCTGCCATGTCCTCTTGGTCTTCTTTCTTCAGTTCAAAGGTCATGAAGATACGACTGCCAACTGGTTTGCAGTCCTCCATGCCGTACTGCTTCATCACCTTTGCCACGTATTTGGCCTGTCCTAGCTCAATCGTGCGCACCCTCTGGTTCCCTGCGATGCTCGCCCCAAGGTAGAACTCCAGCTCCTCCATGTCTATCATGTGGAACCCACTGCTCAGCTACTCTTTTAGCTACAATAGGCTTGGCAGTTGTGAGGAGGTCATGATCAGATTTTCCACGTAGAGTGCAACCATATAATAGAGCTTCTTGTTGTGCCTCACGTACACACTATGATCTTCCTCACAGCGCTTGAATTTGGATGGTAGCATGAAGCCGTCTATGAGTTGGTGCCAGCATTTGGGTGATTTTTTTAGCTCGTACAAGGACTTCCACAACTTGCACACTTTGGCCTCCGGTGCCTCCACACACTGTAGCACCTCCATGTAGATTTATTTCTCGATGATGCCACTAAAGAAGGCCGTCTTTAGGTCCTTCTGGTGGAGGTCCATATCGTTTGTGGCTGCCACCGCAAAGACCATCCAGATGCTTGTTAACTTGGCAACCGGGATGAACGTTTCATCGTAGTGCTCGCCCTTCCGATGTGCATATCCCTTCACCACAAGCATCACCTTGTACTTGTCCACCACACCTTCTTTAGAGACCCACTTTGATCTGATGACATTAGCATCCTTCGGCCTGTCAACCAGCTCCCACATGTCCTTCTATGCAATAGATGTCAACTCTGACTTGATGGTGGCATCCCACTGCTCCCCCTCGGGCCACGTAACAGCCTTTTGCATGGTCTTTGACTCCATTAATGTAGCCAGCATGCACCATGTTATGCCAATCCATCGGTTGACGCCTGCGTTCAAGTGCTTCCTTGCTCTCCGTTGCCTCTCGCTAAGGTGCGGTGTCTTTGGTGGTGCCTCGTTGCTCTCCTGCAATCCTTCTGACTTTGCACNACCGCAAAGACCATCCAGATGCTTGTGAACTTGGCAACCGGGATGAACGTTTCATCGTAGTGCTCGCCCTTCCGATGTGCATATCCCTTCACCACAAGCATCACCTTGTACTTGTCCACCACACCTTCTTTAGAGACCCACTTTGATCTGATGACATTAGCATCCTTCGGCCTGTCAACCAGCTCCCACATGTCCTTCTATGCAATAGATGTCAACTCTGACTTGATGGTGGCATCCCACTGCTCCCCCTCGGGCCACGTAACAGCCTTTTGCATGGTCTTTGACTCCATTAATGTAGCCAGCATGCACCATGTTATGCCAATCCATCGGTTGACGCCTGCGTTCAAGTGCTTCCTTGCTCTCCGTTGCCTCTCGCTAAGGTGCGGTGTTTTTGGTGGTGCCTCATTGCTCTCCTGCAATCCTTCTGACTTTGCACGCTTTGGTGAAACATTGACCGGACAGCTCACCAAGGATCTCTCCTGATTGGGCAAAACATCAACCGGAGGGACGTGGCATCTGGAGGATTTTCCTCCGATGCTCAACGTGAACTCTGCCACGATTCCGCACTTTGGCACCGTTAGTTCCTCCTCTGATGGATCTTTTTGACGAATCTCCAGCCTAGCTACATTTTTTTTGGAGTCCTCCGTGTCAGCTGCTACCTCTGCTCTACCACACATTCTCAAGTGCTGCGTCCTCAATCTCAACTTCAGCCAAATCCTTCTCATAATCAAAGAGATGAAACCAGTCCCCCTGTTTTGTAGAGTTCATGGTGCTCATGTCGTTGTTGCTACTAGTGCTGAAGCTGTGCTACTCGTCACATTTGACGTCATGGCTGCAGATTATTTCTTGCTTGCGCGGGTCCCAGAGCTGAGAAACAAACATGGCTTTGCCCACAGTTCCAGTTTGTTGTCCCATCTGTGCATTGGTTGCACCATTACATGTGCCTTGCACCCAAAAAACCTTCAAGTATGGTGCGTTTGGCCTGTGCCTGCTCCAAATCAAGCTCATGGGTCGCTGGCTCAATCCCCGCAACAGTAGCATTTCTCTTCTTGGTCCACAATGGGACAGGAAGCTTCTAGGGAGTTTACTATAGCCTACCTTGAGGATGACTCTTGGCGGTCTTAGGACGCACCAAGTAGGAGTGTAGGCTAAGGTTGGCTGCTCTGGAGCCACTGCAAGCACAAGCATTAGAAAAGCTTTCTAAGTACATAAGCCTGTACCCTGTATGCATCCATTTCCAGTTTTTGCCTTTGAGACTCCTCACAGAGAGTCCAACCAAGGGTAGACACTAACGACCTTTATGCAGACTTTGTGAGGTTGCAAATTGAACAAACCTAAATTGTGGATCCCTCGTTTGAGGGTGATGTGTTATCTTGGTTGAGATACCAAGAGTGGTTGGCGGCCTCCCATGTCAGGATCCGTTTTCTAGACCGATTCTTTCCGGCGCATTGACAAAGGGTTATGGGCCCACACTTTTGGTTCAAAGGCACGCTTCCAAGACCAACTCGTGCATGGTCTTGCAGGGCGCACAGGTAGAATAGGGACACAAAGATTGGATAGCTGCAATCTGCTCCATCGGCTCCATCGGCTTCTTCAGGTAGGGTGCACACACGTGGCAGACTAGGGGACAAGGAGTAGCTCTGTCCATGTTGGACAAGACCCTGGATCCCTAACGAGATAGAGCTCTAAACCTTTAAAGGGTGCTATGACCCCGAGTCCATTTTCTCATGACGGCTCCATCGCCTTAGGTGATCATTGGCAAGAGGGGTATGCAACGGAACCAATTGCACCTTTGACAATAGTCAAAGTCAGCAGCCTCATGAGCCTTATTGGCCTCAACAAAGCACAGTAGCAGCAAATCAGAGAAGAAAAGAAACCACCAAAAATGGCGGATCCGACGCAAGCCCGCCTTGAGGTGGGTTTGTCCAAATTCATGGGGAAAGGTTTTCTTTTGTGGAAATGACAGTTTGATGTTTTCATGAACGTGCGTGGCTACCTAGACATCCTAAAAGGGACCGAGATAGCACCCGCCAACGTGACTGTAACTACGCATGCGGGTGACCATGCAGCATGGACAAAAAAAAACAACATGGCTCTCGCCATACTTTTGATGTCCATCAACGAGACTCAACACTCCAACATCACATGATGCACATCGGTTGCCGAGGTCTACCCAAAACTCTCACGCGTTCATCAACCAAATGCCTAAGCAAACTAACTCTTCATCTTCCAAAGGTTGATGTCGATGAGGGTGAGAAAAGGAGAATGGATACCCGCATTTTTGCAATCGTTCGACAACGTGTTGTAAGAGGTCCATTAAATGAAATGAAATCTCGACTCCAACATGCATGCCATGATCCTTCTGATGGTGCTACCGGAAAGCTAGGGGTCCTTGATCACCGTATTTGGAGGTCGGAAGGATGCATCTCTAACATATGAGGTTGTCGCCAAACACGTCCACAATAATTCCATGCAACGTAATGGAAGTGAGCGAAGTTTTTCAGCCTGTGCCTCTTGCTTCGGTGGACAAGGTGTAAGCTCTTGCTCCATTCAAGGCAATAGCAGAAGCGGTGGCGGTAGAGGGAAAGGCAATGGTGGCAGGAAGAGTTCCAAGAAGCCCGGCAACTGTCACAAGTGTGGCAAGGCTGGGCACTGGACTAGGGACTGCCGTAGTCCTAGGAAAGAAAGCGGGAACAAAGGTGGGAAGAAGAAGAAGGGGCTTACCAACATGATGGCTGAAGAGTTGCCCATGAAGGGGGTAATGCTCCTTAAGCAATGGGAATTTTCCCTTGACTTGGGCACCAATCACCACTCCTCAAAAGAGAAGGTTGGATTTGTCTCCATGACCAAATCTGACATGCGCATCAAGTGTGCAAACCGCGGTGTCATCCAAGCAATGGACGAAGAGGACAAGGTCATCACATTCAACGTGAACCGTGCAGAGAACGATGTCAATCTGTAAAAGGTGTTGTACATGCCCTCCTTTGTAGCAAACTTGCTGTTAGTCTCACAAATCACTGACAACATGACAGTTGTGTTCACCAACAAGGAAGCCGTGGCCCTGAAAACTGAGGACATCAAAGTTTTGTACACCAAAGACAACCTCATGCTTCAATTTCCAAGAGTCCACAACCTCTACGTGCTTCAAACCAAAGTTACCAAGGCGTCAGATGAGGGACTCGCATGTGCCACCAAGACAGTGGCATTGAAGCCAAAGGATACACCGCCGGTGACTGCTACGGCCGCCATATCAACCAAGGACAACGACGCTGAGTTGTGGCACTGGCAATTTGGCCACGTGGCCAACAGCACATTGCAGAAGATGTAGGAGCAAGAGGTAGTCTGCGGAATTGAAGGGTGTAGAATGAGGCATGTAGAACGGTGTACGTTGTGTGGACCATGCTTCCAAGCAAAGGCAAAGAAGAAGCCGTTTGGGAGAGGAGGTCAACAAGCAGAGAATGTCTTTGACATGATCCACAGTGACGTATGCGGACCCTTTCACACGATGTCTAACAAAGGAAGCAAGTACTTTCTGACCTTCATTGACGACCACAGGTGCAAGTTGTGGATCTAAATTCTCAAAACAAAGGGTCAAGGAGAAGCTCCTAGAGTTTGTTGCCATGGTAGATCGGCAAACGTCCAAGAAGGTGAAGATGCTTCGAAGTGACAGTGGAGGTGAGTACACGGCATGCAAGCCTTGGCTCAAGTATCATGGCATCCACCACAAGCAAACCACCCCTTACAACCCGCAAGGCAATGGCGTGGCCGAGAGGATGAACCAGACCATACTCGGCATGGTGCGAAGCATGCTCTTTGGCACCAAGCTCCCACTTTGCTTTTGGGCTGAAGCAGCAACAATGGCCTACTACCTCTTGTACCTTGCACCAGCAACTGGCTTGCGGAAGTGTGGAAAGGAGAAGGACAAGCTACTGAAGACCCCACAAGAAGCATGGTTGGGAAAGAAACCCAACACCTCTCATTTGAAGGCGTTCGGGTCAACTACATGGGTAAAAATCTAGCCGAGAGAAGGTGGAGGCAAGCTAGACATATGTTCCAAGAAGTGCGTCATGGTTGGGTACGACATGTCAGACAAAGCCTATCGGCTTTGGGACCAGGTTGTAGGCAAGCTCGTGAGAAGCCGCGAAGTTGAGTTTGACAAACGCACCCTTGGAGAGGGAGAGGTGCTGGACCCTATGCTCGCTCCCAAAGCGGGAGAGTAGATGGTGTTGCTTGATTTCGGAGACCCTGCACCGAACCACAAGCTCACTTTACCAGCACATGGTGGGAGTTGGAGAGCAGCTGCGCTGGATGATGCAGCATCTGTACGCAAAGCCTTCAAGTAGAAACCTCAGAGCAACCCTACATTCACAAGCATGGTGGGCAGCATGATTAGGAGCGTCTGGTTTGCCTGCTCCGCCATTCTGTTAGACTGTGGCAAAAATGGTGTTGTGAGTTCCTGCTTGATGTCCTGCTACTTCATCCACCCGCTGCACCCTACCTACTCTCCACCATTGTTGTTGTATAGCACTCTGATCTTTTGGACAGTCCGCCTCTCCACCGCTGTGATGTACTCCTTCAGCCAGTCGAGGACCTTGTCTTTTTGCTTCATGAATTACACAAAGAGCTTCAGCTACAATCATGAATGAAGGTGACAAAATAACTTAAGCCGCTGTTTCATGATGTTTTGAATGGTCCACACACCTCTATGTGCATGACATCCAGCAGGTCCTGTTTGCAAGCCACGTTCTCATTTAACGGCTTGTACCGTGCCTTGCCCAAAATGGAAGGCTTGTATTTCTTGTGCGCTGGTGCATCAGCTGTTGTATCTGTTGCACCGTCGATGGAAAGACCATGCACCATGATAACCATGTGTCTATGTTTTTTCTTTGTGTGTAGACATGGGTGTGTAGTGCATACGGATCGAGCGGTCGATGGTGAACCACGCTGGACATGGTGACATCCTACAATGGAAGCCCTTCCTCTCCTTGGGCCGTGCCGTCAGATGCCATTCGCCGGCCGTCGGCCCATGCCTGCTCCATAACCGAATATAGTCTTTGAACTTGCATAGGATGCTCTGCTCAATGGCTTAATGGACCTGATTGAGACCTCACATTGTTGTGTTTTGGGAATGGAATAGGGCTTCTTGATTTCCAGCCTAGTCTTGGCCGTTTGTGGGCAAGTGCAGCTAGTGCCGCACCCTTTTTGGGTTGAGGGATGATTTTTCCCTCGACCCTTGTTGTTCGCTAGCAAGCTTTGTTTTCTGGTCAATGGGTGGGGCTTGACTAGCGAGCCTCAATCGTAACAGGGGGATCCCCTGTTGCTTGAGGACTTGTACCTTTTTGTTGCTTCTTGACCTAGATCTTAACCTACCATAGCTGTTTGACCGTCATTCTTGATGCTGCTTGGTACATCGGATTTGTGGCTCTCTTCTTGTAGTATCAGAGACATGTCTAGGGCCTAAGGCGCAAGAGAGCTGACCATAGGAGACACAATAGGTGGCGGCTGCCATAGGCATGTGAGTTTTGCAAGGGTCGGCGAGGTCAAGGGGGATGCACAGGCCACAAAAGGTTGGTGAGGCATCCAACGATAGTGCGCAAGGTGAGACAGGCCGTCATGCATGCTGGAGGGGCCTAAGGGAGGGCGTGAGCAGCTATCCCTTCGTCCACGCTCTTCCCTCTCTTGCCCCAGTGTGCTCACCCTTGTCTTTAGGATCGGGCAAAGTGGCTGGGGTGGTTGGGGTGGCCGTGCAGGGTCCAAGGACTACCTTGGCGATTTCCTATAGAGCTCACGGCTCTCGGCAGAGATCTGGGCCCAAAGTGGGCCCGTAAAGTTACTGCCAAACTTTTCCCAGCCCGTCTGTCCCAATTTGAGTTGCAGAAGTGGGATTTCTTACCTTCACGGAGGCTAGAGGAGTGTAGGACGCAAGTCCAAAGTCATCATGAGTGAAGTAGAGGACAATGGCAACAGCGATCCAGCCGCCCTGACTCTCACCGCCACAGCCATGGTGCAGCTAGGTCTTGGATAGCGGCAACTCTCTCCACCACAGCTGGGTAACAGGGATTTCCTAGCCTGGAAGGACCTCTTCTTGTCTAGGACGGCGGAACATGGATTGGAGGAGTACTTGTTGAATGATTTTGCCCCTTGTTCAGTGTAGGAGGATGGATCAAGAATGCTGAGCCTCATGTATGACCCACGAATCCATTGTGGTGTGACTCAGCTATGCTTTGTCTCATGTGAGATATGTACCGTGAGTATACCATGTGGGTGAGTGGTCATATTAGCTGTTTTGTTGATTTGGCCAAGTGAGAGGTCATGAGTTTGGTCATGGCCCCATGCACATCTTGTTTGTTATGGAAGCTTCCAAGAAAGAAAATCCATAGCTTCTTGGTGTTTAAATGGTATGCACCTTGTCCACTGCCTAGCTGGCTAGCTACACATGTAGACAAGGCATGCACTGCTCTATGGAGTACGACTCCTTGGTCTGTTTTGAGATGGGTCAGGAATGCACTACCCATAATGGGTATGTTTCCTGTGGATCATCATGAGAATCATACCTTTGTGGCCTAGTTGAAATAGGCATTGGAGTTTCAAGTGATATGTCTCGGTTTCAAACCCCGTAGCGTGCGCAATGTTCTTTGTGGCCCAAACTGGGACAAGAAGCTTCTAGGAAGCTTACAAAAGCCTACCTTAAGGATGACACCTGGCGGTCCAAGGACGCGCCAAGGAGGACTGTAGGTTGAGGTTGCCTCAAGTGAAGCCACTACAAGCACAAGCTTTAGCAAAGATCTGCAAGTGTAAAAGCCTACACCCTGCAAGCATCCATTTACAGTTCTTGCCTTTGAGACTCCTCACATAGTGTCCAACCAAAGGTAGACACTAAAGACCGACATGCTGAATTCTTGAGGGTGCGAACCAAACAAACCTCAAGTGTGGATCCCTTGTTCGAGGATGACATGTTATCTAAGTTGCAATACCAAGAGCGGTTGGCGGCCTCCCATGTCAGTACCCATTTTCTAGACCGTTGCTGTCTGGCGCATTGAAAAATGGTTATGGGCCCACATTTTTGGTTCTAGGGCACGCTTCTAAGGCTCACTAGCGTGTGGTCTCGCAAGGTGCATAGGTACAACAGGGACATGAACATCAGATGGCTCCATCTGCTCCATCGGCTCCATCGTTTTGTTCAGGTAGGGTGTGTGCACGAACCAAACTAGGGGACAAGGTACAGCTGTGTCCATGTTGGACAAGACCCTCGAGCCCCAAAGGGATTAAGTTCTACCCCTTTTTTAGAAGGTGGTACGATCCCGAGTCCGTTCTCTCGTGACAACACCATTGCCTTATGCAATCATCGACAGGAGGGGTATGCAATGGAAGCAACTGCACCTTTGACAATGGTCACAGCCAGCACCCTCATCAGCCTCATCGACCTCAATTGAGAAGAGTAGCAACAAAGTAGAGAAGACAAGCAACCACAAGAAATGGCATATCCAACTCAAGCCTTGTTTGAAGCGGTTACATCTGAATTCACTGGGACAGGCATTCCCTTTTGGAAATGGCAGTTTGAGATTTTCATGAACGTGCGTGGCTAGCTCGACATCCTAAAAGGGACCGAGACGGCACCCGCCAATGCGACGGTGACGACGCATGCGGCTGACCTTGCAGCATGGAGGATGAAGAACACCATGGTGTTTGCCATTCTTGTGACATCCATCAACAAGACTCAACACTCCCACTTCATACAATGCACATTCGTTGCCGAGGCCTACGCAAAACTCTCACACATGCATCAATCAAACACCCTAGCAAACCGACTCTTCATCTTCCAAAGGTTGATGTCGATGAGGGTGAGTGAAAGATAATCCATACCTGTATTTATGTAGTCATTTAACAACATGATGCAAGAGGTCCAGCAAATTGAATGGAATCTCGACTCCAACATGCGTGCCATGATTATTCTGATGGCGCTGCCGCAAAGCTAGGGGTCCTTGATCATTGTATTTGGCGGCTGGAAGGAGGCAGATCTGACGTATGAGGCTGTCGCCAAACACGTCCGCAATGAGTCCATACGACATAGTGGCAGTGAGACAAACATCTCAGCCCATGCCTCTTGCTCTGGTGGACAAGGTCCAAGCTCTCACTCCAGTCAAGGCAACAGCGGAAGCAATGGCGGTAGAGGGAAAAGAAATGGTGGCGGGAAGAGTTTGAAGAAGCCGGACAAGTGTTACAAATGTGGCAAGGCTGGGCACTGGGCTAGGGACTGTCACAGTCCCAAGAAAGAATGCGGGAATAAAGGTGGGAAGTAGCAGAAGGAACTCACAAACATGATGGGTAGAGGGTTGCCCATGAAGGGGTCAGCGATCCTTAGTCCCGGTGCATTTGCTCTTGACTCGGGCACCGACCATCACTCACCAAACAAGAAGGGTGGATTTGTCTCCATGGCCAAACATGTCATGCGCAACAAGTGTGGAAACGGTGGCACCGTCCAAGCCATGGGCGAAGGGGACAAGGTGATCACGTTCAACGTGAACTATGCAGAAAACGAGGTCAACCTTCAAAAGGTGATGTACATGCCCTCCTTTGCAGCCAACTTGCTCGCAGTCTCCTTAATAACCGACAACAACTTGACAGTGGTGTTTACTAGCAAGGAAGCCGTGGCTTTCAAAAACAAGGACATCCAGATTTTGTACACCAAAGACAACATCATGCTTCAAATTCCAAGAGTCGACGGCCTCTACGTGCTTCAAACAAAAATCACCAAGGCGTCGGATAAGGGACTCACATGTGCCACAAAGAAAGTGGCACGGGAGCCAAAGGATGCACCGCGGGCAACCGTTGCGGCCGCCACATCAACCAAGGGCTCTGACATTGAGTTGTGGCACTTGCAATTTGGCCACATGGCCAAGAGCACGCTGCAAAAGATGCAGGAGCAATAGGTAGTCTGCACAATGGAAGGAATAACCATGAAACATGGCAAAGGGTGTGTATTGTGTGAAGCATGCCTCCAAGCAAAGGCAAAGAAGAAGCCATTTGGGAGAGGAGGTCAATGTTGAAATAGTGTGCACCTTGTCCACTACCTAGCTGGCTAGCTACACATACAGACAAGGCATGCACTGCTCTATGGTTTATGTCCCCTTGGTCTGTTCTGAGATGGGCCAGGAATGCACTACCCATAATGGGTATGTCCCCTGTGGCTCATCATAGGAACCATACCTTTTTTGGCTTGGTTGATTAGGCACCGGAGTCTCAAACCAGAGGTCGCGGGTCCAAACCTCGCGACGGCTGCAGTTTTCTTTGTGGCCAAAACTGGGACAGGAAGCTTCTAGGAAGCTTACTAGAGCCTGCCTTGAGGATGACACTTGGCGGTCTAAGGACGCGCCAAGTAGGAATGTAGGATGAGGTTGGCTCCAGTGAAGCCACTACAAGCAGAAGCTTTAGCAAAGCTCAGCAAGTATAAAAGCCTGTACCTTGCATGCATCCATTTACAGTTCTTGCCTTTGAGACTCCTCACAGAGTGTCCAACCAAAGGTAGACACTAAAGACCAACATGCGGACTTCGTGAGATTGCAAACCAAACGAACCTAAAGTGTGGATCCCTCGTTCGAGGGTGATATGTTATCTTGGTTGCAATACCAAGAGCGGTTGGCGGCCTCCCATGTCGGGACCCGTTTTCTAGACCGTTGCTATCCGGCGCATTGACAAAGGGTTATGGGCCCACACTTCTGGTTCTAAGGCACGCTTCCAAGACCGACTAGCGCATGGTCTTGCAGGGCGCACAGGTACAACAGGGACACGACCATCGGACGGCTCCATCTGCTCCATCGGCTCCATCGGCTTCTTCAGGTAGGGTGCGCGCACGTGGCGGACTAGGGGACGAGGAATCGCTCTGTCCATGTTGGACAAGACCCTCGAGCCCCAACGGGATTAAGCTCTACCCCTTTTTAGAAGGTGGTACGACCCCGAGTCCGTTCTCTCACGACGGCACCATCGCCTTAGGCGATCATCGGCGGGAGGGGTATGCAACGGAA
>SZWC01009464.1:43857-83973 GCA_023375785.1 Penium margaritaceum
TGTCCTAGACACAAGGAGCATGAGCACCTTCGTCTTCTTTGTGAAGTCATGCTTCTCCTCATCCTTAGCTGTTTCCTCGACGAGGGCTTCCGTTCCCAGCATGATTTCTAATAGCTCCTTATGCACGAGGTGGAGCTCAAACTACCACCTCCAGAGCCCAAAGCCTGGGCCGCCTGCATACTTCTAGATGGGCTGCATCTCCTTCTGCGCCATTTGCACAACATCTACTCCAACAGGTTCTCACACTTCACGCCAACCTTGTCCAAGATGACAATCCTGCACGCTGCGGAGGCCGTGAACGTTTTTGGAGACGGTTGTAACGGTGAGCCAATTACCCTTTTTCAACATGTCTGACCATTTGTTGTGGTTCACTTCTTCCTCTTGGGCAAATCTGAGACTGAGCGTGAGCTGTCCGGTTCACTGGCACTACATGAGCAGGATTTCAGAGGCAGGCAATGTTGTAAAGGAATTTTCACATTTTTGTGTTACTTGTTTTACATGGATATCATCTGACGATTTACACGCCTAGTTATGAGCTTTCCAATGTACCAAACGTGCATGATTAAGCCAAGCATAGCTCCAATAACACTTGCCAAAGCACAAGTCTCACCCACCACAGAAACACCTAATGCCTCCATGGTACGCACACGCTGTGATGCCTTCCTTCACGTGCAAAGCGCCCTTCCCGAGGCACAGATCCCTTTTCACATGATGGGGGAGACCCCTACACTGTTTTGACGGACCTCGGTCACTTTTGTGTTGAGTTTGATTATGGGATTTGAGAGAGTTTGAAAACTGTCCGCGGACCTCTAGTCAGAATTTTGACTAAGTCCTTGAGCAACAAGTAATAATTCTCAATTGCGGACTCTGAGCCAAGATTTTGGCGGAGTCCCCCGGTAGCAACTTGCACTATTGAATTCTGGTGGAATATCTACTGGAGAGACTTGGCAGTCCTCCGGGGATAATTCACCAGATGTGTTTTTGTTAGTTACTCCGGCAGATTTCCTACCAGACCGGAAGTCAAATCGCAGCCGACTCCTTGAGCCGCCCCGTACACCCCAACTCTGGAAGCTTACATCTCCATTGTAACTTGTCTGATTCCAGTGATTAAACTTCCACTGGATTCAGTGACTTGCCAAATCTTTGGAGCAATCATCCATTCTGGATTTGGAGCAATCCTTGAGCCACTAGATGCAACTGCAAGGAGTTTCTTCTCTCTGGTAGCTCGTCGGCGCCTCCCGGCGCAGCACTCGGGGCATGCGGAGGGGCAAATCTTCAACAAGGACAACCCACGGATCAGCACAGGATACGTGTGGCCAATCTCAGGATGGCCAGCAGGAAATGAGTGATAGCAAGCGGGAGCAGCAAGCACGGAAACTACAAAGGGGAGAATGTTGAAAATTTCCCCTGCGCATCCCCGAGTATGGCACTGGGGGATGCTGACGAGCCCCCATAGAGATAAAAGCCTCACCTATTACTGAAGTGGCATGTAGACTGCTCAAAATCCAGATGGACAGTTTTTAATGGAAGGTACAAAATTGTTGAATTCGGTGCCACTCAATTCATGAGGATCTGTCAAGTGTCGTGGAAGTTATGAGCTCAAAAATTTGGCATGTTCTTGACGGCTTGTGATGTTAGCTAAAATCGGTGACCAGTGAAGGTATTCAGTGGACGTAAGTAACAAGACACATGTAGTGGAAGCATCCGCTGGATGAATGCAAAGTCATCCGGTGGAAACTCTTGCCGCATCTAGTAGTACAAGTTATTACTAGGGGACTTTGCCAGATTTTTGGTTCAGAGACCGCAGATCAGGAGTATGTTCACTTACTTAGGGAGTTGTCAAAATCATGACTGTGGGTATGAGGGCAGCTTTCAAAACCTTTCAAGTCTTTCTGTCAAACTCAACATTAAACAAACCAAGGCACATCAAAACAGTGCAGGGGACCCATCCAGTGCGCCTCATGAAAGGCTTTTTACACATCAGACAAGGTGCCACGGTCAGTGGGCACAACAGGAGGCATTAGGAGTTTCATTTGTGGGTGTGATAAGTGCTTTGACATACGTAAAATGCACTGCGCTTGGAAACGTTGCACCCTATGTGGTGCTTTGAAAAGCACATGATTAGTAACAGAACTTGTTTTTTCATGTCCACTTAAACTAAAACAAAGTTATTTTATTCCCCTCACAGATCTGGCTGTTCCTATATTGATACTCACATGACAAGAGTTGACCAGTCTCTTGTTTTGTTTCAGATTCGCCCAAAAAGGAAAAGTGATCCAGAGAGGGTGACCAGGCAGTTCAGGCATACGTTTCTCATAACAAGGTCCCAATGACTGGGAAAATTCAATTGGCTCTTAAACATGAGCTTGAAAGGGCATCTTGTACATGCGCATAGCTCAGTTTCTATATGAGCAACGTAGGTGCAGGCTTAGCGACATGTATCTCGTGGAGGATTTCACAAGAGTGGATAGTGTCCACGACAGTGGAAGATGAAATGTTTGTTGTTACTTGGGGCTGGGGTGTTTGCTACTGAGCTAACCACCTCCGGCAGAGAAGCCGCGAAACCAAAAAACCTCACAAAGATTTTTACACCTTCTTCCTTTGCAGGTATGTGTCGTGCACCCTAAACTTAATCAGGCATACACTTCACCTTCAAGAGTACTAACGCCTTAGCATTACATCTCAAGAAGAGCTCAAGTCGTCAATACGCAAGAGAGCATCAAGCAAGGGTTGATTGATCAGCATGCAAGACAAGTCCTTTTATAGCTGTCTGTCCAGTCCTAGAACTCAAAAGCACATTCCTAAGAAGTGGCTTGACCCTGCCACATCACCAAGAGACTTGCGCTGTGGGCTTGACAAATAAGCATCCTTGTGCCAAGGTAACAGATCAGCCGTGTTGCTTCCCAAAAGCAATGGACTTTCTTTCTTGGAAGCTTCCAAAACAACCAAGATGTGCATGGAGCCAGGATCGAGCTCATGACCTCTCACTTGGCCAAATCAACAAAATTGCCAAGTTAACCACTCACCTACATGGTGTACTCACAGGTCATATCTCACATGAGACAGAGCATAGTTGAGTCACCCTACAGCAAATCCAGGGGTCATACCTCCACAAGGGGCAGAGCATTCCTGATCCGTCGTACAATACTGAACAAGGGGCAAACATGTTCAACGAATCTATCCCTTGCGCCTTGCGTCAGTTTCCATCATCATTCTTCATCACTTGCGTTGACCATGCCAATACCTTGCCTGCCCGCCTGGTGGAGATCCTTGTCCAATGGCTTTGTAAGCATGTCAGCCCGGTTCAGCTTGGTGCCGACTGTTATGTTCTGTGTATGCCCCTGGTCCAATCAGCGGAAGATTTAGACTGGGTATGCACTACGCTTGTAGCGCAAGTCCCCCAGCGACATGCAAGAGAGGCTGAGAGAGACAAGGCATGCACAACTCATCCTTGTGGAGTAAGTCCCCTTGGTCTACTCTTGGTAGTCTACCTGGTGCATGCTCCTTAGGAAAACTTCCTACAGCCTAGTGGGTGAAGGTGTCGTCTTGCAAGCGAGAAGTCCCGGGTCGAATCCTCCCAGGACCAACTTTTCTTTGTGACTAAAAAGGGCCAAGGAAGCTTCCTAGAAGCCTCTAAGGTCCAAGGTGGATCAAGCGCCACTTGGCGGTCACAGAGGGTGCCATGTCATCAAAGCTGATGACACTGTCTAGGGTGGCCTTGGGGGGAGGTCCCTCCAAGGAGCCACTGGGAGCACTGACCAGAGACTATATAAGGCCTGTCATTTGCATGTGATAACATCATTATCTCTTACTCTTTAGACTTGGGAGAAAACTAATCCCTTGTTGGCCACCATCAAAGAGTCTAAAGAACAAGTGCAAGTGCACATATTGGTGTGTAGCATTGCCAGTTGGGTGAGAGTTTGGAACACTCTCCGGCCACGGTTGGGACAAGCTAAGTGAACCTTTCACTGTGGAAACACCACTCCGTGGGTGATCTCTACCTTGGTTGAAATACCAAGGGCGGTCGGTGGTTTTCCTGTCAGCGCCGTTCACTCTAGACCGTGGCCAAGTGCGGAGAGACACCGACATACTCCTGCTCCACTGTTTGCTTGTACACCAAGTCCCAAGCATAGTGGTAGCGGATCTCGATGTGCTTTGTGCGCCTAGACAAGACTGGGTTCTTGGACATGTCAATCGCGCTCATGTTGTCAGTCTTGATGATTGTTGCCGTTGCCTGTGGTGCCTTCATCTCAGAGAGCAAGCTGCGAAGCCACTACACCTCTTTACGCACCTCAGCCAATGCAATGTACTCAGCTTCAGCTGTTGACAGAGAGACACACTCTTGCTTGCGACTTGCCCAACTGACAGCACCTCCATTTAGCATACAGACAAAGCTGGAGGTGGATTTTCTGTCGTCGATATTGCCTCCCCAATCAGCGTCGGTGTAGCACATGAGACGGAGTGACGCGGATCCAGCGATGCCTCCAAACTAGAGTCCCATGTGTCACGTCCCCTTAAGGTAGCGCATGATGCGCTTCGCAGCCTGCCAGTGTAGTAGACCAGGATTGGCCACAAACCGNGTTTTCTCCGCTTTGTTGGATGGGGACATGGAGCTGGAGAGCTTGCACTCTGAGCTCATGGGTGTGCTGGCAGGCTTGCAATCTGCCATGTCGTATCGTTTGAGGATGGAGTCGATGTACTTTGTCTGGTTCAGGCTGATGGTACCTACGGCTCTGTCACGCTTGATGGCAATGCCAAGGTAGAAGTTAAGAGGACCCATGTCCTTCGTCTTGAACCTACTACTCAGCTGCCCCTTGAGATCGTCTAGCAACTGCGTTGAAGAAGAGCACAGAATCAGGTCATCAACGTACAAGGCGACGAACATAGTCCCTTTGTTGCTCTCATGCACGTACATGCTAGGGTTGTTGTCGCAGTGCATGAAGGACTCCTTGGCCATTAATGTATCCATCTCTTGGTACCAAAGTCTTGGCACTTGCTTTAGCCCATAGAGCACCTTCACCAGCCTGCACACCTTGCCCTTGGGCGCATCAACCCCCTCTGGAACCTCCATCAGCACCTCCTTGTCAAGTTTGCCGTAAAGGAAGGCTGTCTTGACATCCATCTGGTAGACCTCCATGTTCTTGGCAGTAGTAATGGCAAGCATTGACCGGATGGAGGCAAACGTCACAACGGGAGCAAAGGTCTCATCGTACTCTACGCCAGGCCGTTGAGAGAACCCCTTTGCTACCACCCGTGCCTTGTACTTATCTATCCTACCATCCTGTTTCCTTTTTGCTTTCAGCACCCACTTGGAACCCACAACATGAGCGTCGGCAAGTTTGTCCACCAATACCCATGTCCCATTCTCCTCAATGGAGCTGAGTTCACTGCAAATTGCTTCATCCCACTCAGCTTTGTCATGCTGTGCGAGTGCCTCTACGAAAGACGTTGGCTCCTCTTGAACCATGAATGAATAGTTGAAGCCTGTCCATTCACCCCTATCTGCATCGTAATGCTACGGAGGAACTTTGAGACGTGAACTGCTCCTTGGACCTGCTTGTTGTTGCTGGAGGTTTGTTTTGTCGTCGATGGGGGGAGAGGTATCCTCCTCATGGTCTGGAGGATCAGATACGTCGGACTCGGAGGCTGATTCCTCCGAGTCATCTTCATCAGCTTTTCTCCCTATTGTAGTACCCAGGCCATGCCATTGTGCTGGTGCTTCGTCTCCCTCCTCAAGAAGAGTGACCCACTCTCCCTGTTTTGGAGTGTTCTCAAGTTCAAGAAGCTCTCCCTTACTCACTGAACATTTGTGGAAATCCACGTCTTTGCTGCGGATGACCTTCTTAGCTCCTAGGTCCCACATTCTATAAGCTCTGTGGGCGGTGTCATAGTCGATGAAGATACACTTTCCTGCTCTTGCATCAAGCTTTCCAGGACCCTCACCCGCCTGGACCTTGGCAAAGTCGGTGCAACCGAACACCTTGAGATGGGAGGCGTCCGGCTTCCTACCCCAACCATGCTTCTTGAGGTGTCTTCAGCTGCTGTGTCTGCTTCTTCTTGCCTCTCCTTCGCAGAGCTGCTGCAGGTGTGAGGTTCACAAGATGCATAGCCGTGCGTGCTGCTTCAGCCCAGAACCTAGGAGGTAGCTTGGCGTCAAAGAGAATGCACCGTGTCATGCCAAGGAGGGTCTGATTCATCCTCTCTGCTACGCCGTTGCTTTGAGGTGAGTAGGGAGTAGTTTTCTAGTGTTCAATGCCCTGTGTCTTGAGCCACTCCCTACAGGCTTCGTACTGCCCCCCATTGTCCATCCGGAATGCCTTCACACTCCTTCCACTCTGTCGCTCGACCATAGCGACAAAGGCTTGCAGATTCTCCTTCACCTCATTTTTCTTTTTGAGAAAGTATATCCAGACCTTGCGGCTGTTGTCGTCGATGCATGTGAGGGAATATTTGCTGCCTCCATTGGACGGTATGCGAAAGGGACCACACACGTTAGAGTGGATGAGGTCAAGGGGTGCCAGAGCACGCGTACCATTACGCTTGAATGGTTTCTTCTTGGCCTTGCCTTGAAGGCATGGCTCACACAAGATCCCAGCTCCCTCCGCCTCATCACCTAGCTCCGTCCCACGCACTAGCTCGTGCTTATCCATGAGTACCAATGTGCGATGAGCCACGTGCCCAAAGCGCCTGTGCCACATGTTCTCTAACGATGTGCACTGGCTAGAATGAACAGCCTCGGTGGCTGTATTTGCTTCTGGTTTTGTTGCCCAATCTTCCAGTGCCACTTCTTCCGCTGCTCCAACATGTCCTTTGTCATCAGAGTCTGCATCGTTGCTCTCCTCATCATCACTCCCAGCCAAAGATTCAGCCGTTGATGTTGTCATGGTTTGCAAGACGTAGAGTCCATCAATGCGAGGGACCTGTGCAACAAACTTCTTGGCAGGGTAGGAAATGCTAATGTCCTTGGTAGGGACTATCATTGCTTCCTTCTCTGTAAAAACAACTGTCATGCCATGGTCAGTTATCTTAGAGACAGAGAGCAGGTAGGTTGTGAAGGAGGGCAAGTAGACTACCACCTCTAGCTTGAGGTCGGAGTCCGCACCGTTGACACCCACTGTGACCAGCTTGTCACCAATCCCCTCAGCTGCCTCAACCTTGCCGTTGGCGACTCTGAATTTCTTATTGCATGGAGCAAGAAAGATGAAATCTCTCTTCTCATAGGTGGTGTGCTCGTTTGTACCCGAGTCAAGGCCGTAAGCTCCTGGCCTTAGTATCGCCCTCCCTTTGTTGGAGGCACACTCGGCCATCAAGCTTGTGGGATCCTTCCCACCATGTCCCCCTCGCCATTCATCCTCGTCTCCTCCCTCCTTCTTGGGTGCCCGGCACTCCCGAGCCCAGTGTCCAGCCATACCACAGTTATGGCAGGTATCTTGACGCTTTGGACCCCTTCCACCTGTGCCGTTGTTTCCCTTGTATCCAGAGGAGGAGGTATTACAAAAGGCACCGCTGCTTTGTGAGGCAAAGGCAGCCATGTTTGCTTCACTACTGCAGCGACGCATGGCTTCATTGTGCACATACTCCGAGACGGTGGTGTAGGATACTTGCTCTTCCGTCCACCCTCCAATGACTGTGATCATGGGACCCCAGCTCTCTGGCAGCGTCATCAAAAAAATCATGGCCTGCATATCCGATTTCAGGTCCCACCCCATGCCGTTGGCTTGTTGTAAGAGAGTCTCAAACTTTTGCAGAAAGGCGGAGACATCCTCCCCTTCACCAATCCTCATACTGATGAGCTTTTGTAGAATGAAGAGACGGTTGGCACGTGAGGAGGACTGAAACACCTTTCCTAGTTTGGCGTATGCCGCGGCTGCCACTATACAACCGCTGATGTGTGAGAGCACTGAGAGTTATATGGAGTACACGAGAACGGCAAGAGCCTTCTTGTTGAGCTTGACCCATGCCACAAGGTCAGCACCCTCCTCGTTTGGTGCTAGGATACTTCCGTCAAACTATCCTAGCAAGTCTCTATCATCCATGATGATCTCAACCTGCCACTTCCAGAGAGCAAACCCCTCTCCATCAAACTTGAGGATGGGAGAATGATTCCCTGGTTCCCCTGTCCCTACCATCCCTACACCTACAACTGCTACAGCGGTTGCACCTGTTGTTGATGCCGATGCACCTGTGTTTGAGGCCGTTGTAGGCTGTTGGTGAGAAGAGGCAACTGCTAGCCCTGTTCACGTTGGCCGATGCAAGCAGATGTAGGCTGATGTAGGTTGATGTCAGCTCCCGAGGCAGAAAGGTGCAGATGTGTTGCATTCCCCTCCGGCTGATGGTTGACCTGCAAACAGAGAGGATGGGTGAGAGCGAAGGCACTCTTACTGCTTGTGACTTTGGCGGTTGCGTGCGTGAAACTTCTCTAACCAGAGGAGTGGGCCCATAACCCTTTGTTAGCTACTGAGCTAACCACCTCCGGCAGAGATGCCGCGAAACCAAAAAAGCTCACAAAGGTTCTTACACC
The DNA here is from genome assembly GCA_023375785.1 of Penium margaritaceum. NCBI lineage: Eukaryota > Viridiplantae > Streptophyta > Zygnematophyceae > Desmidiales > Peniaceae > Penium > Penium margaritaceum. The sequence continues at coordinate 52,379 of SZWC01009464.1, forward strand.
TTCTTCCTTTGCAGGTATGTATTGTGCACCCAAAACTTAATCAGGCATACACTTTACCTTCAAGAGTACTAACGCCTTAGCATTACATCTCAAGAAGAGCTCAAGTCGTCAATACGCAAGAGAGCATCAAGCAAGGGTTAATTGATCAGCATGTAAGACAAGTCCTTTTATAGCTGTCTGTCCAGTCCTAGAACTCAAAAGCACATTCCTAAGAAGTGGCTAAACCCTGCCACATCACCAAGAGACTTGCGCTGTGGGCTTGACACATAAGCATCCTTGTGCCAAGGTGACTGATCAGCCGTGTTGCTTCCCAAAAGCAATGGACTTTCTTTCTTGGAAGCTTCTAAAACAACCAAGATGTGCATGGAGCCAAGATCGAGCTCATGACCTCTCACTTGGNCCAGGGGTCATACGTCCACAAGGGGCAGAGCATTCCTGATCCATCGTACAAGACTGAACAAGGGGCAAACATATTCAACATGGGGATCACCTACCACCAGAGGTGCCACATTTCAAAGAGGAGTGTCAACAACAGGTGTAGGAAGATAATGGTCCTGGGAAGGGCCAGGCATGGAAGAGCACTCTCACGAGGAGCTGCCAGAGGCTCCAAGCTCTGTGCACTCCAGGCCAGGTGTAGGGCACACACAACCAGGGGCAAAGTAACAGGGATCCTAATTCGATACAAAACCTGCAATCTATGTGGGTTCGCTTCATGGCATTCTACTGGTGGAGGGGATGCAACAGATTTGTGCATTGCCAGTGCCAGAATAAGAGGAGCATAATAACAAGCAGCTGATGGGAACAATGGAGAAACCTTCCACACTAGTATTGCTGTGAGAGCAGCACTAACATGAGAAACACCAAATGGGAGTGAAACATCCATGCCGGATGCTGCAGCCTTCTTTGACATTGGTGCATCTTAGAAATGAGTGAGTGTGGACGGTTCACAAAGTCTCTTTCCCTATTCTTCAAGTATTGTACATATATCTATATAGATATGTGTACATATTACAAGGGATGTAGAGTAGGACTCTGTATGTCAGTTATTGAGCTAACGACCTCTGGCGGAAAAGCCACAAAACCGAAAAACTGGCAAAGATTTTTGCAACGACTTCCTTTGCAGGGATGTGTCATACATGCCAAACTTAACCGGACACAAACTTCACCTTCAAGGGTACTAACACCTTAGTATTACATCTCAAGAAGAGCTCAAGTCTTCAAAATGCAAGAGAGCATCAAGAAAGGGTTCATTAATCAGCATGCGAGAAAAGTCTAATTGAAGCTATCTGTCCAGCCCTAGAACTCAAAAGCACATTCTTGAGAAGTGGCCTAACCCAGCCATATCACCAATAAACTTACGCTGTGGGCTTGACAGATGAGCATCCTAGTGCAAAGGTGACAGACCAATCATGTAGCTTCCAAGAAGCTACGAACTTTCTTTCTTGGAAGTTTCTGTAGCAACCAAGATGTGCATAGGGCCTGGATTGAACTCATGACCACGTCAATGCATGTAAGCAAATATGTGCTACCTCCATTGGATGGTATGCAAAAGGGACCACACACATCAGAGTGAATGAGGTCAAGGGGTGCAAGAGCACACGTACCATTGCTCTTGAAGGGTTTCTTCTTGGCCGTACCCTGAAGGCATGGCTCACAAAAGATCTCGGCCCCCTCCTCCTCATCACCTAGCTCCATCCCACGTACTACCTCCTGATTTTCCATGAGCACCTACGTGCCATGAACCATGTGCCCAATGCACCTGTGCCACAGGTTCTCAGAGAAATGTGTGCTGACTGAAATGAACAGCCCTGGTGGATTATCTTGCTTCCGATTTTGTCGCCAAATCTTCCACCGCCATTGCTTCTGCTGCTCCGACATGCCCTTTGTCATAAGAATCTATGTCTCTTCTCTCCTTACCATCACTCTCGGCCAAAAACTCAGCCATTGATTTTTTCATCTTGGACTAGAAGATGTGTAGACCATCAATGTGAGGGACCTGTGCAACAACCTTATTGGCAGGGTAGGATATGTTGATGTCCTTGGTAGTGACTATCACAGCTTCCTTCTCTGTGAAGACCATTGTCATGCCGTGGTCCGTTATCGTGAAAACGTGGATCAGGTTGGCTATGAAGGGAAAGTAGACTATCCCCTCCAGCTTGGATGGGATGGTTCCGTCAAAACATCCTAGGAAGTCTCTATCATCCATGATGATCTGAAATGGCAACTTCCAGAGAGCAAACCCCTTTCCATCAAACTTAAGGATGGGAGAATGACTCCCTGGTTCCCTTGTCCCTACCATCCCTATGAGTACAACTGGTATAGCTGCTACACCTGTTGTTCATGCCGATCCACTTGTGTTTGAGGCTGCTATAGAATTTTGGTGAGAAGAGGCAGTTGTTTCCCATGTTCAAATCGGCCGTTGCGAGTGGATGTAGGCTGATGTAGGCTGATGTCAGCTCCCAAGACAGAAAGATGCAGACGTGTTGCATTCCCCTCGTGTTGATGTTGAATTGCAAACAGAGAGGTTGGTTGAGAGAAAAGGCGCTCTCACTACTTGTGATGTATTGGTTGCATGCATGAAACTTCTCAAACTAGAGGTGTAGGCCCATAACCGTTTGTTGGCTATTGAGCTACCACCTCTGGAAGAGAAGCCGCAAAACCAAAAGGCTCGTAAAGTGTTTTGCACATTGTTCTTTTGCAAGCATGTGTCATGCACCCCAAATTTAATCAGACGTACACTTCACCCTCAAGGGTACTAAGGTCTTAACTTCACATCTCAAGAAGAGCTCAAGTTGTCAATACACAAGAGAGCATAAAGCGAGGGTTAATTGTGAAGCATGCAAGAAGATTGCTTCTTTTACTATATGTCCATTCCTCAACCTCAAAAGCAAATTCCTGAGAAGTGGACTGATCCAGCCACATCACCAATAGACTTGCGTTGTAGGATTGATACATCCTAGTGCCAAGGTAAAAGAACAACCATGTCGCTTCCAAGAACATATGGAATTTCTTTTCGGGAAGCTTCCATAACAACTAAGATGTGCATGGGGATAGGATCCAACTCATGGATTCGCACTCGACGGACACTCCATCGGCTCCTTCATGCTGCACAACTCCTCCCAAAACTCTTCATCCCTTATGGCAGCCTTAATTGCTGCCGTCCGCTCCTTGAATGCCATCCCATGCTGCGATCTCATCTCTCCCCACAGGCTTGTGCGGACGGTGCCCTCTAGTGCATCCTGCACAAGCAACAAGCGCTCCACCATGGGGTAGTGCAAGGCAAACTGCGTGTCACAGCTAACTAGCATGACGTGGTTACCCTCCTTTGTCAGCTGGCTCTGCGCTGAGTAGTTGTAGCAAAATAAGGGCTCCATCATATTCTTTTTCACTGGCACCCTCTTCCTCCACTCCACCTTTACTGCTTCCTTCAGTACTAAGACGGAGGCATGAGCGATGCACGGCCCAGAAATGTTTTGGTGTACTTGGTTTGGAGCTCCTCCATCGCCAAAAAATAGCGTCAATGTAGTCCCCGCCCTTCTTATAGCAGCTTGCATCCCCAAAAAAGAGATGGCTGCTCCCCGTCATGTTGGTGGTGACACCATTGTACACAGAGCAGAGAGCCCTTTCACCCCTACCATCACAGCTGATGCTCACCCCACACGCGTCCCACGATACACACAGGCCGTCCTCCTCCCCGTCCGTCTGGTTTCCAGTGAAGGCAGGTGCTTGTTCACCACCGTGTTGCAGCTTTGGATGCAAAATGCCTCCGTTGTTGTCTTGTCATCTCGCACAATCTTGAGCAGTATGGGGTCATGGCAGGAGGAGGTAGACATCCTGCGTGTGGCCATCAAACAAGCCATTGATTCCTTGACCTGCCTGCCCTCCTCCTCCTCCTCCTGCTCCTTGCCTTCTCCCTCCACATATCATTCCCTTCCTCCTTGCTGCCCACCCCTTGTGCTTCTTTGTACCGCTCATGGAGTGATTACCACCTCTGCCTGTGAGCAGTTCACCGTCGTCGCGATAACTTTGCGGCAACACAACTACGTGAGCTGTTAGTCACGACCTACAGTAGCAAGATGTGAGTAACGGACATCAATTCTACAGCTACAAAATGAACACAACGCCACAATCATCAAGAAGGTTGTTTACTTTCAGGAAAGTAAACACTACTGCTGCAACATTCCCTAACTCCCATAGCAATGTCAAGTTCCTTATACAGAAAAACACGAACAATGATTCCAACGTAATTATGAAAAACTTGATCCAGCTTGGAACAAAATCTTTGTGTTTCCATATCCTGACTCTTGCTACTTCTTGCACGTGCTTGCTTGCTAGTACACAAGCTCACCTGACAATGTCGCCACGTCAGAGCAACAAGGGTAGGAAGCAACCTAGCATTTTATCACACACGACAACAAACACATGGTTTTTCAATGAAGAGTGGTCATAAGAACAGAAGAAACTTAATCATAGCTAGCAATGTGGATACAATGAGAGCTAGGCATGCTAGACTCAAAACTTCCCCAACATGTACATGTTGTGATGTGAGTCATTCCCATCCGCTTGTATAGTTTACTGTGACCACTTGGCTGTATCCATGCTCACGCAAATCCTTCATGCAGGCCGAGCTAGTGCTTCAACACCAATGGGTGGCTCCACCCACCCACAGCTACCACATACCTTCCACGGCATCAAGGGTGCGTAGGAGGGTGCTATGCATTTCTTCTGGAGTGGCTATAGTGTTCTCGGTGGACTTAATCTTGAGCCACATTTGCATGTTTTGAATTGTTTGTCCATTGATTGATGCCAGGCCTATGTCTGTGACCACTCGTGGCATCCAGCTTAAGATTCTATATCTTTAAGTTCAGACAGTCAATGCGCCGGATAGCAACGGTCTAGAAAACACATCCCGACATGGGAGGCCGCAAACCGCTCTTGGTATTGCAACCAAGATAACATATCACCCTCAAACAAAGGATCCACACTTTAGGCTTGTTTCGTTTGCAACCTCACGAAGGCTGCATGTTGGTCTTTAGTGTCTACCTTTGGTTGGACACTTTGTGAGGAATCTCAAAGGCAAGAACTGTAAATGGATGCATGCAACGTACAGGCTTTTATACTTGGAGAGCTTTGCTAAAACTTCTGCTAGTAGTGGCTCCATTGGAGCCAACATCAACCTAGATTCCTACTTGGTGCGTCCTTAGACCGCCAATTGTCATCCTCAAGGCAGGCTTAAGCAAGCTTCCTAGAAGCTTCCTGTCCCAGTTTTGGCCACAAAGAAAACTGCGGCCGTCGTGGGGTTTGAACCTGCAACCTCTCGTTTGAGACTCCGGTGCCTAATCAACCAAGCCAAAAAGGTATGGTTCCTATGATGAGCCACAGGGGACATACGCATTATGGGCAGTGCATTCCTGGCCCATCTCAAAACAGACCAAGGGGACATACTCCATAAAGCATTGCATGCCTTGTCTGTATGTGTAGCTAGCCAGCTAGGCAGTGGACAAGGTGCATACTATTTCACCAAATTTCTCCCTTGCACCTCTGTCCATCTGTCCCTTGCTCGGCTCCATCAATGCCTTGGAGCTCACCCTTCCTCTGACGCATTCCTCATGCCAAATCCACGAATGCCTGCATAATGCAAGTCGCTCTCCAGCGGCTTGGTCATGCAGTCAGCAAGCATGCTCTTCATTCTGCATTGCTGCAAGTCCACTACGTTCTTCATGACCTAGTCACGTGAGTAGTGGTAACGTATGTCGATGTGCTTCATTCGCCGGAGATGGTCTCATCTTCAGCCATCAAGATGGTGCTCATGTTCTCCACGTGTACGGCCGTGGCGTCCTTCTGTGGCACTGTCATTTCGCCAAGCAGGCTGCAATGCCATTGAGTCTCCTTGCATACCTCAGACAAAGCAACGTACTCTGCCTCAGCCGTGGACACGAAAACACAATCTTGCTTCCTGCTGGCCCATGAGATGACAGCGCCATTCAAGATGCACACGTATCCAGAGGTGGATTTCCTGTCGTCGAGATTTCCTCCCCAGTCAGCGGTGGTGTAGCACATCACACAAAGCGGGTCCGTTCCTCCTTGGCCTCCAAGGACGAGGTCCATGTGACAGGTCTTCTGCAAGTAGCGCAAGATGCGCTACCTGCAGAAGACACGTCACATGGCTGCCAATGTTATGGCCTAGGGTTGGCCACGAATCTGCTCACTTGTCCCACAGCATAGCAGATGTCCGGACGAATCCCTACCATGGCGAACATGATGCTACCCATGGCAGACTGGTAGGGGATGTCTTACATCTCCCTTTGCTCAACTTTGTTGCTTGGCGACATGGAGGCCTTCACCTTTGTGTTCGTCATCATTCGGGTACTGACAGGTTTGCAGTCTTCCATGTGATAGCGCTTCACTACCTCACCAATGTATTTGGTTTGGTTTAGCTCAATGGTGCCCGCTACTCGGTTGCTGTGGATGGCAATCCCGAGGTAGTACTTGAGAGGACCCATGTCCTTCATCTTGAACCTTTTGCTGATGTCAGAGTTCAGCTCATCCAGTAGCTCGACCAAAGACGAGCAGATGATCAGATCATCTACGTACAGCGCAACCAGCATCAGCCCTCTCCCATCATCATGCACGTACATGCGCAGGTCATTCTGGCAATGCGCGAAGGAGCGGCCAGTCATGAAACCGTCCATCTCTTTGTACCACATCCTTGGGGCCTGTTTCAACCCGTAGAGCACTTTGACCAACTTGCAGACCTTGCCCTTTGGAGTTTCGACTCCTTTGGGCACCTCCATCAGCACTTCCTTGTCAAGCTTGCCATGAAGGAAAGATGTCCTAACATCCATCTGGTGTATCTCTAAGCTCTTTGTGGAAACATACCAAGGAGAGAGCGGATGGAGGCAAAGGCCATGAGGGGCGCGAACGTCTCGTCGTACTCGGAGCCCGGGCGTTGAGAGAACCCCTTAGCCACTACCCTTGCCTTGAACTTGTCGATGTTGCCTTCTTGCTTCTTCTTCACTCGGAGGACCCACTTGGATTCCACCACGTGGGCCTTGTCGGGTCTATCCACCAGCACCCACGTGCCATTCTCGGCAATGGACGCGAGCTCCCTATCCACTGCCTCCTTCCACTTGGCCGCATCTGGGCCATTCATGGCCTCCACTACTGTGGAAGGCTCTCCCTGAGCCATGCTCTACCAGCTAAGGCCGGTCCAATCATCCTCATACCCCAAAGGTGCTCTCTTTGGTCGCAAACTGCACCCGGGTAGTGGTGTTGCTTCTTGCTTTGGTGCTGGTGCTTCCACAGGTGGTGGTTTGTCGTCGTCGTCGTCGTCATCAGAAGAGTCGTCAGACTCCAAGTCAGACTCGGAAGCCTCGAACGCCTTGGTATCCGCGTCCATGTCAAATGCTGCATCATCCTCTGTAGCTACTCTCCCATTCCCACCACCTGCAGGCAAAGCGAGCCAGTTTTTGGGTGCTTGGTCTCTGGACTCAAGCAACACCATCCACTCTCCCGCTTTGGGAGTGAGGGTTGGGTCCAGCAGCTCTCCCTTTCCAATGGTGCGTTCTTTGAACACGACGTCGCAGCTTCTCATGAGCTTGCCTACCGCTTGGTCCCAAAGCGGATAGGCTTTGTTTGACGTATCGTACCCAACCATGATGCACTTCTTGGAGTGTGCGTCGAGCTTGCCTCCACCTTCTCTCCACTGGATCTTCACCCATGCACTTGATCCGAACACCTTCATATGAGATGCATTGGGTTTCTTTTCGTACCATGCTTCCTATGGGGTCTTCAGCTGCTTGTCTTGCTCCTTTCCACGCTTCTGCAAAGCGGTCGCTAGTGTGAGGTTCAAGAGGTAGCAAGCCGTTGTTGCTGCTTCAGCCGTAAAGCAAGGTGGGAGCTTGGCGTCGAAGAGCATGCTTTGCACCATGCCGAGTAGGGTCTGGTTCATCCTCTCGGCAACGCCGCTGCTTTGGGGGCTGTAAGGGGTGGTTTGCTTGTGGCGGATGCCATGATGCTTGAGCCAAGGCTTGCATGCCTTGTACACACCCCCGCTGTCATTTCGCAGTGTCTTCACTTTTTTGGACGTTTGCCACTCCACCATGGCGACGAACTCAAGGAGCTTCTCCTTGACCTCTGCCTTTGTTTTGAGGAAGTAGATCCACAACTTGTGGCTGTGGTCGTCAATGAAGGTCACGAAGTACTTGCTTCCTACGTTAGACAGTGTGCGGAAGGGTCCACACACATCACTGTGTGTGAGCTCCAAGACATGCTCTGCTCATTGACCTCCTCTCTCAAATGGTTTCTTCTTTGCCTTCGCTTGGAGGCATGGTTCACACAATGCACACCCTTCGCCATGCTCCATGGTGCACCCTTCCATTCCGCGGACTACCTCTTGCTCCTGCATCTTTTGCAGCGTGCTATTGGCCACATGGCCAAATGGCCAGTGCCACAGCTCAGCATCAATGTCCTTTGTTGATGTGGTGGCCGCAGCGGACGCTTGTGGTTCATCCTTCGGCTCCGGTGCCACGGTCTTGGTGGCACATACAAGTCCCTCATCTGACGCCTTGGTGACTTTGGTTTGAAGTACGTAAAGGCCTTCGACTCTTGGAACTTGAAGCATGAGATCGTCTTTGGTGTACAAAATCTGGATGTCCTCGTTCTTTAGGGCCACCGCTTCCTTGTTGGTGAACACCACTATCATGTTGTTGTCAGTGATTTGTGACACTGACAACAAGTTGGCTGCAAAGGAGGGTATGTACACCACCTTTTGAAGGTTGACTGCCTTCTCCGCACCGTTCACGTTAAACTTGATCACCTTGTCCACTTTGCCCATGGCTTGGACGACGCCACCGTTTGCACACTTGATGCGCATGACAGATTTGGCCATGGAGACAAATCCATCCTTCTCTTTTGATAAGTGGTGGTTGGTGCCCGAGTCAAGGGCGAATGCCCCAGGCCTAAGGATCGCTGTGCCCTTCATGGGTAGCCCCCTCGCCATCATGTTGGTGAGCTCCTTCCTCTCCTTTCCACCTTTGTTCCCGCCTTCTCTCTTGGAACTACGACAATCCCTAGCCCAATGCCCAGCCTTGCCATAGTTGTGCCAATTGCCGGGCTTCTTGGAACCCTTCCCGCCACCATTGCCTTCCCCTCCACCGCCACCGCTTCCACTGTTGCCTTTGTTAAAAACATGCCCCTCCGCATGCCCAAGTGCAGTGCCGGGAGGCGCCGACGAGCCGCCAGAAAGTAGAAACGCCGCTCTGGCGGATTTGGAGACTTCCAGATTGCTCTGATCCTAAAATGAAGGATTGCCCCTGAAAGTTGACAAGTCGCTGTCTCCGGTGCAAGTTGTTTCGCCGGAATCGAACAAGTATCAAGGGAGATATGGCCTTCCAAAACTGGGGTATGCGCAGCGGCTTTGAGAGCTGGCTGCGACTCGAAATCCAGTCGATAATCAACCGGACCGAGTAACAAGAATACCATCTGGAGAAAATGCTTCGATAGGCTTGCCGAGGCGTCCGGTGGATGATCCGCCTGATCAGGTGGATCATCCACCGGATCCAGTAGTGCAGGTTGTTACTGAGGGACAGCCAAAAACCTGGCTCGACGTCCGAAACTCAGTAGTACGTTTTGTTACTTGGGGACTTAGTCAAAATTCTGACTGCATGTCTACGGACAGGCTTCGAACCTCGTCACACCCCATCACCAAACACGACCCAAAAGTGGGTACGGTGTGTGGAAACAGTGCAGGGTACCCCCACTCCATGTGCAATGGGATATGCGCCTTGGGAAAAGCGCTTCGCACGTGAACGAAGGCGCCACGGCGAGTGGCGGCGTCATGCTTCTATGGTGGGTGACACCTGTGCTTCGGCAAGCATAACTTTGCCTACGCTTGGCCGAATAGCGCACAGTTTGGTGTGTTGGAGAGCTCATGACTTGGCCTATAAATGTTGTGATCATGGCCATATTCAAAAACTAACGCAAAACGACGTTATTCCCTTCGCAAACTGACTTTCTCTAAATTCCTGCTCACATAGCGTGAGGCGACCAGAAAGCTCACGCTCAGTCTCAGATTCGCCCAAAATAGCAGACGTGAACCAATAGAGCCTATCAGACCAGTCGGGACAGCACCACGCGGATCTCATCCTGACAAAGGGTTATGGGCCCACTGGTTTGAACGCCTCCAACGTTCACGTCTTCCGCAGCGCACGGGATCGTCATCTTGTACGTTGCTGTGAAGTTCTGAGAACTCGTCAGAGTAGCAGCTGCGCACATGGCGCAGAAGGAGACGCAGCCCATTCAGAAGCATGCAAGCGGCCCGGGCTTTGGGCTATGGAGATGGCAGTTTGAACTGCACCTCTCGCATAAGGGGCTGCTGGACGTCATGTTGGGAAAGGAGGTGCTCAGAGAGGCGGCTGCTACGGACGCAGAGAAGCAAGCCTTCAAAAAGAAGAACACGCAGGCGCTCACGCTCCTGGTGTCCGGGACAGCAGAGTCATAGTGGAGCTTCTTCCAAGGCTGCAAGCTGGCAGTTGAAGTCTGGCAAAAGCTCTGCGTCATCCACTAATCCAAGTTGCTCGTGAACAAAATCTTCGCGATGAAGCGACTCCTCACAGTGAGAATCGAGGAGAGAGATGATGTCATCTCTACCATGCAACAGATCGAGTCGCTTGCCTTGCAATGCAATGAAGTGGGGTGGAAGATCGACACGCAGCTACAGGCGATGGCCCTCCTCATGGCCCTACCAGACAGTTGGGTTCCACTCATCACCGTTCTTAGTGGATGGTCAGAGGACAAGCTCACCTATGGTGTGGTCGCACAGTACATCCGTAATGAGGCGCAGCAACGGAGCTGAAGGGAGTCATCGTCTTCCTCATCGGCTCTTGTCACCAAAACTCGCGGTGGCGGAAGCGGGAGCCGAGGAAGTGGCGGAAAGGGCAGCGGTAAGAAGGGCGCCAAGAAAGGTGCGTGCCGGAATTGCGGCAAGGAGGGCCATTGGGCCCGTGAGTGCCCGGAGGAGGCAAAGACTGGCGGCAAAAACAGCAAGGGCATGTCGCTCCTCAATGTCAACAAGAACCACTTCCTCAAGAAAGCCAACACGCAGTGCCTAGATTCCGGGGCGGAGGAGCACACCCAAGACAAGAAGGTGGGGTTTGTCACCTACAAGAAGTCCTCCAAGTCGATGGTGGTCGCGAACGACAAAGTTGAGCCGGCGGCCGGCCAAGGCAAAGTGGAGGTGGAAGTCGTGGTGGGCGCTAAGAAGGAGCTGTGCACAATTCGTGATGTGCAGCACGTCCCCGACCTGGCTGACATTTTGAGTGTCAGCCGCTTGACAGACAAGGGGTATGAGGTGCTCTTCCGCATGAAAGGCGCAGTGGTGCGCATTGACGACGACGGCAAGGTCGTGCTTGAGGCAAAGCGCGAGGGCGGTCTCTACAATGTGGAGACCAAGGTGGTCCCCGCGGCATCCAATGCAGCAGATTCGCAAGAGCGTCGTCAACATAGCCAAGGGAGGAAGCGCTGATCTGGAGCTCTGGCACCGACGGTTGGGACATTCGGCACCCGCAACAGTTAAGGAGATGGCAAAGCGCGACATGGTGCGCGGCCTCGTCATCGATGGTGCAGACGCGACAGCAAATGCAGCAGCGCATAAGAAGTGCAAGCCTTGCATTTTGGGCAAGGCGCGGCGCAAGCCGTTCAACGAGAACAAGGCTTGCGCAAAGGACCTGCTAGAGGTCGTGCACAGCAACGTGTGCCGACCGTTCAAAATGGCGTCAAACGGCGGCTTGAGATTTTTTGTCACTTTCATTAACGACTGCAGCAGGAAGCTCTATGTGTACTTCATGAAGCGGAAGGGCAAGATCTTGGACCGGCTGAAGGAGTACGTCGCAGCAGTGGAGAGGCAGATTGGCCGGAAGGTCAGAGCGCTACGCAGCAACAATGGCGGAGTGTACATGTGCTGTAGCGGGTGGACAAAGCAGCAGGGCATCAGATGAGAGCCCACGATGCCGTACTTGCCGTAGTCCAACGGAGTGGCGGAGTGGGTGAATCAGACGTTGCTCAACATGGTACGGACCATGCTTGTGGATGCGGGGTTACCGCGAGGGTTCTGGGCGGAGGCTGTGTGTACAACGAGCTACACCATCAATCTCACCCCAACAGCGGTGTTGAAGGGTAAGGGCAGTTGGAAGACGCCGTAGGAGGTTTGGAGCGGGCGCAAGCCAAATGTGGCACACCTGAAGGTGTTTGGGTGCAAGGCGCACGCGATGGTGCAGGCAGCGCAATGACACGACAGCACGCTGGAACCGCGGGCAAGCCGTGCTTGTTCCTTGGATACGAGAGTGCCCAATAGGCGTATCAGCTGTGGGACCCGTGCGCGCAAGAGATCATCCGCAGCCGTGACGTCGAGTTGGACGAGCAGCAGAGCTTCAGCAGTAGAAGCAACGACATGAGCGTCCGGAACACTCCAAAACAGGGGGGAGTGGTTCGAGCTCCTTGACTACGAGGAGGCGCCGGTGGACGCGGAGGTCGATGATGTGGCGTCGGAGCGTGGCGGTTCAGCAAGTGGAGCAACCGACGCGGAGGACTCCGACGACGATGCAGGTGGGCTCGAGATCCTGTTGAATGATCCTTCGAAGGAGTCACCGCGGGTGCCGAAGCGCGCACTTTTGGCGGAGTTCGCGTCGGGCGTCGGAGAGAAATCCTTCGGACGCACCGCACGTCCGGTTGATGGTTCACCGAAGCGAGACGAATCCTCGAGAAGTCGTCCGGTTGATGATTCACCGGAGCGGGCTGAGTCAAAAGGATCGCAGCAGAGCGACGAGACCTCGCCAAGACTGCCGCGCCACAGCGGGAGGCAGCGGAGAGCGGGGAAGTGTTTCGATGCAGGCACCGGTCGATAGATCAGGATGACCCGGTGCATGCTGGTTGCATCAACTGAGCCGAAGACCGTGCAAGAGGCGCTTGCGCAGCCCGAGGGAAAGCAGTGGGACGCCGCCATCAAGTCGGAGGTGGCGTCCATCACTGAAAATGACACGTGGGAGCTGGTTGACAGGCCAAAAGATGCCAAGGTCATCAGCTCTAAGTGGGTCTTCAAGACCAAGTTCACGAAGGAAGGAGTGGTTGACATGTACAAGGCGCGGCTCGTGGCGAAGGGGTACGCACAGCGTAAGGGCGAACACTACCATGAGACGTTCACCCCCGTCGCCAAGTTGACAAGCATCCGGGCGATCCTTGCGGTGGCAGCCGCAAAGGACATGGAGCTCCACCAAATGGACGTAAAGACGGCCTTCCTCAATGGCATCATTGACAAAGAAATCTACATGGAGGTGCCGGAGGGGGTGGAGGCGCAGGAGGGCAAGGTGTGCAAGCTGTGCAAGTCCTTCTACGGGCTAAAACAATCGCCCCGATCCTGGTACCAATAGATGGACAGCTTCATGGCACAACTCGGCTTCAAGCGTTGTGAGGTGCATCATAGTGTGTACGTGCGGCACAGCAAGAAGCTCCATCAGATTGTCGCACTCTACGTGGACGATCTAATCTTGTGCTCCTCAGACATGCCGAGTCTACAGCAGCTGAAAGAGCAGCTGAGCAGCAGGTTCTAAATGTCGGACATGGGGGAGCTGGAGTTCTACCTCGGGGTGAGCATTATGTGGAACCGGAGGGCGCGCACACTTGAGCTGGAGCAGGCCAAATACGTGGCCCAGGTGCTGAAGCGATACGGCATGGAGGACTGCAAACCAGTGTGCAGTCCTGTCTCCACAACCTGTGAACTGAGTGCGGCAATGGTGCCGCAAACAAAAGAAGAGCGGGAGGATATGAAAAGGGTGCCCTACCAATCGGCGGTGGGCAGCCTCATGTACGCCATGGTGGCGACTCGACCGGACCTGGCCTACGCGGTGGGCCAAGTGAGCAGGTTCGTGGCCGATCCAGGACCACTACACTGGCAGGCGGTCAAGCGCATCCTCCGCTACCTGCAGGCGACGCGGCACGCGCGCCTGAGGTTTGACGGCAAGGTGCGGGCGGACCCCTTGCGTCTCGTCTCTTACACGGATGCAGACTACGCTGGGGATGTCGACAATCGGAATTCCACATCTGGCTACATGTTCTTCCTTGCCGGTGCAGCTGTCTCGTGGTGCAACACGAAGCACGACTGCGTTGCTACCTCCACAGTGGAAGTTGAGTACATTGCGCTGGCCAAGGCGGTCAAGGACGCAGTGTGGCTCTGCAGGTTGCTAGAGGTGCTGGGCGTGCCGCATCTAGAGCCTACGGTGGTGCAAGAGGACAACACCGGCTTCATCTCGCAGCCACCAACCCAACGCAGCAGAGGAGGACAAAGCACATTGACGTGATTTACCACTACGCATGGGACATGGTCGAAAAGGGGCAGGTGGTACTCTAGCATTGCAACAAGCACAACATGCTTGCAGATTGCTTGACCAAAGCGCAACTTGCGGACCTGCACGCGATGAGCGTGGCTGGACTTGGGATGAACAGCTATGATGAGCTGGACGGCGCAGGAGAAGATCAGTGAGAGCAAGCAGGAGCAGCGGGCATGGCAGGTGCAAGGGGGAGAATGTTGAAAATTTGCCCCTCCGCATGCCCAAGTGCGGTGCCGGGAAGCGCCGACGAGCCGCCAAAAAGTTGAAACGCCGCTCCGGTGGATCTGGCGACTCAAAGACTGCTCTGATCCTAAAATGAAGGATAGCCCCTACAATTTGACGCATCGCGGAATCCGGTGGAAGTTGTTTCGCCGGAATTGGATTAGTATCAAGGGAGGTATGGCCTTCCAAAATCGGGGTATGCGCAGCGGCTCTGGGAGCCAGCTGCGACTCGAAATCCGGTCGATAATCGACCGTACCGAGTAACAAAAAGACCATCTAGAGAAAAAACTCCGATAGGCCTGCCGAGGCGTCTGGTGGATGATCCGCCTGATCAGGTGGATCATCCACCGGATCTAGTAGTGCAGGTTGTTACTCAGGGACTTGGCCAAAAACCTGGCTCAACGTCCGAAACTCAGTAGTATGTTTTGTTACTTGGGGACTCAGTCAAAATTCTGACTGCATGTCGACCTACAGGTTTTGAACCTCGTCACACCCCATCCGCAAACACGACCCAAAAGTGGGTAGGAAGCGTGGAAACAGTGCAGGGTACCCCAACACCATGTGTAATGAGATATGCGCCTTGGGAAAGGCGCTTTGCACGTGAACAAAGGCGCCACGGCGAGTGGCGGCGTCAGGCTTCTATGGTGGGTGACACCTGTGCTTCGGCAAGCATAACTTTGCCTACGCTTGGCCGAATAGTGCACAGTTTGGTGCATTGGAGAGCTCATGACTAGCCCTATAAATGTTGTGATCATATCCATATTCAAAAACAAACGCAAAACGACATTATTCCCTTTGAAAACTGACTGTCTCTGAATTCCTGCTCACATAGCGTGAGGCAACCAGAAAGCTCACGCTCAGTCTCAGATTCACCCAAAATAGTGGACGTGAACCAATAGAGCCATTCAGACCAACGCCGGGACCGCACCATGCAGATCTCATCTTGACACCCTTGACCGGAGCGAGAGCTTGCACTTTGTCCACAAAGCGAGAGGCATAGGCTTAGATGTTTGCCTCAGCGCCACTGCGTCGCATGAACTCGTTGCGGACGTGTTAGGCGACAGCCTCGTACGTCAGATCTACCTCCTTCCAACCGCCAAATACGGTGATCAAGGACCCCCATCTTTTCGGCAGCGCCATTAGAAGGATCATGGCACGCATGTTGGAGTCGAGATTCCATTCCATTTGCTAGACCTCTTGCTGCACGTTGTCGAACGACTGCAAAAATGCGGGTATCGATTCTCCTTCACTCACCCTCATCATCATCAACCGTTGGAAGATGAAGAGTCGGTTTGCTAGGACGTTCAACTGATGCACGCGTGCAAGTTTTGAGTAGGCCTCGGCAGCGAAAGTGCATCCTGTGATGAGGAAGTGTTGAGTCTCCTTGATGAACGTCACAAGAATGACAAGAGCCATGTTGTTCTTCATCGTCCATGCTGCAAGGTCAGCCGCATGTGTAGTCACTGTCGCATCGGCTGGTGCTATCTCGGTCCCTTTTAGGATGTCGAGGTAGCCACGCACGTTCATGATAGTCTCAAACTGCCATTTCCACAAGGGAAAACCCGTCCCCGTGAATTTGGACACACCCGCCTCAAGGCGGGCTGGAGTCGGATCCGCCATTTCTTGCGGTTGCTTGTCTTTTTTGCTTTGCTGCTACTTTGCTTCGTTGAGGCCGATGAGGCTGATGAGGCTGCTGACAAAGACCGTTGTCAAAGGTGCGGTTGGTTCCGTTGCATACCCTTCCCGCCGATGATCGCCTAAGGCGATGGTGCCGTCGTGAGAGAACAAACTCGGGGTCGTACCACCTTCTAAAAAGGGGTGGAGCTTAATCCCGTTGGGGCTCGAGGGTCATCTCCAACATGGACAGAGCTGTTCCTCGTCCCCTAGTCTGCCACGTGCGTGCACCCTACCTGAAGAAGCCGATGGAGCCGATGGAGCAGATTGGAGCTGTCCGATCTTCATGTCCCTGTTGTACCTGTGCGCCCTGCAAGACCACGCGCTAGTCGGTCTTGGAAGTGTGCCTTAGAACCAAAAGTGTGGGCCCATAACCCTTTGTCAATGCGCCGGCTAGCAACGGTGTAGTAAACGAGACCCGACATGGGAGGCCGCCAACCGGTCTCGGTATTGCAACCAATATAACATATCACCCTCGAACGAGGGATCCACACTTTAGGTTTGTTTGTTTTGCAACCTCACAAAGTCCGCATGTTGGTCTTTAGTGTCTACCTTTGGTTGGGCGCTCTGTGAGGAGTCTCAAAGGCAAGAACTGTAAATGCATGCATGCAAGGTACGGACTTTTATACTTGCGGAGCTTTGGTAAAGCTTCTGCTTGTAGTGGCTCCATTGGAGCCAACCTCAACCTACATTCCTACTTGGCGCGTCCTTAGAACGCCAAGTGTCATCCTCAAGGCAGGCTTAAGTAAGCTTCCTAGAAGCTTCCTGTCCCAGTTTTGGCTACAAAGAAAATTGCGGCCGTCGTGGGGTTTGAACCCGCGACCTCTCGTTGGAGACTCCGATGCCTAATCAACCAAGTCAAAAAGGTATGGTTCTTGTGATGAGCCACAGGGGACATACCCATTATGAGCAGTGCATTCCTGGCCCATCTCAGAACAAACCAAGGGGACATATTCCATAGAGCAATGCATGTCTTGTCTGTATGTGTAGCTAGCCAGCTAGGCAGTGGACAAGGTGCATACTATTTCAACACAAACTGTGTTGTATTTGGATGCCTATGCGCAGAGTTTCAGCCAAAACACTAGTTTTGGGCCAGTTTTTTGAGAAACTGGCATTGGTATGTGCGTCTTGTGCCGTGCGCCATGGCAGGTGTTTGTGTTGTGTTCTTTTGAGTTGTTTTGCCCTGCATTATGAGACTTTTCTCATCTCTCTAGCCAAACTCTTGCCGCTTCTTGCACAGAACCATTTGCTAGTGCATCAGCTGACTGGACTCCGTTGCCATGTCAACAACAACAATGCTAGGAAGCCTCCTAGTAGTTTCTCTCTATATGGTTATATTCATCATGTATTCGGTGCTTTTTGGCTTGCACATTCGGTTCTACGTGTAGGTAGTGTCAACTGTTTACTTTGGCTGTCCAGTAAGGATGGTGACACCATGGATCCATGGCGATGTAGAGAGCAAGAGGCAAGAAACCCTTATCTGGAGAATACAAGAGTCGTCAACCTACAAGACGGGAGTAAGGAGCTAGCGAGGTGATACTGACCGGTCAATGGGGCAACCCATGCGAGTGGCTTGACGTGGGGCATAGCCGCCACCCGGGGGCCAAACCGACAGGTCGGCAGACATGCCGCCGTGGTTTTCTTGCACTACGGTACAGCGGAGAGTGTGGCCCAATAGGATCAGCAACCCGGTGCCCTACACAATGCGGCTTGCTAGGCATGTAAATCAATAATCAAGAAAACCACATCGGTCACGAGTGTATGTTGATGCATGTGTCCATCTATGTGAGTCTCTGATGTTAGCCAAGTAAAAACCACTTACAACATGGTGAACACAGCAATTCTGCCCTTAAGCATGTTGGTTTTCACGCATCCCTCTTTGTACTCTGTTTTGTCAACCCGGCTTGTGTACATCGACGTGCAAATGACTGATGGCGAGATGCGACGCTGCTGGAGTGTTGTCTGGTGGAGCCGATGCACACGCATTTTGCTGGAGACTGCTCCCTCCAACGTGCTCAACTCCATCGGTAGACCTCCTCGGCAGTCATGCTGCCGGCAGTCCCTGTCACTGCATATGCTGTCTACACACGTCCAGTGCTGGGTCTGACTGCGTTGTTGCATCTGCAGCGCCATGTTCTTCTTAGGGTCCAAGCTTCATGTTATTTGGGCACTGTTGGGACCAGGAACTAGCGTAGACACCGCCTGGGTTTAGGCGGCAATAACTCATAGCTTCTATTTTTCTAGGTGATTCTGATAGCACGACTGTGTTTGCAGCATGCCTGTTATGTTATAGTCCAGTTTTCAGGCAAAACTGATGATGCCCGGGTTTTGGGCTGTCGGCCATCTAGCAGGGCTCATTGAGAAAACCCCACCTGCAAGAAAATAGATAGTTTTTCTTATTGGCTTAGAAACGGAGTAACAAACTCTACAGAGCTCGTGGGGAGCTAGAACTTGGAGGGTTCTCCCATTGTTGCTCATTCTCACTTCCCAATCAGTCATTTCCAGTTTCCAACTGTTGTCTGGCGCTAACTCTGGCACACGTGTTTTTGAGTAACAACACCAGAGCTCTCAGACTTCAACTCCATTACAGCAGACTTAGGGGGTAGCCTAAGCAAGGAGCATGGGTTCTCGCATGATGCATCAACAACGCTACTATCCCAACTTGCTGCATAAGGTTTTCCAGCTTGGTATCAAAGCCAGAGCGCACCATAAGCAACAGAACAGCGGTGAACAGGTCCAGTTAATGCCGGCGGTCCCCATAACGCGCCAGTGCAAGGGAAATGCTGCCGGATTTTTTTCCGATAATGTTGACCCGCCGGGTGGCGTCTTCAAAGCGCTCCTAGCGCGGGGGAAATGCTGCCAAAATGATCTTTAGGATAACTGATCCCACGGCGGTGGTAGCGGTGGAGGACTCGCGACCGGCACAACTGACTGACGTTGGAGCGACGCCGACGCACATGGCAATTACACCTTGAGGAGAGAAACCACGCATCTCTGTTATCACTGTGCACAAGTAGTAGCACCACGTAGCAAGTAACATGTAGCTAGCAAGCAGCAGCTGTTGCAGCAAGCAGTAGCTACAACAGAAAATTGGAGTAGCGGTAGTAGCGGGCAGCAGCCTTGGTCGGCAGCAGCAACGAGTAGCGAGGAGGAGCAAGCAGCAAGCAAAAAGCACCAGCAGCAGTAGCGAGCAATAGAAGTAGTAGCGAGCATCAAGCAGCAACGAGGAGCGAGCAGTAGTGAGTAGCAAACAACAAGCAAAAGCAACACCTACCACAGCAGCAACAGCCGCAAGTAGTAGTAGTCGGCAGCGCATAGCAGCAGCTAGCAATAGGTAGCAAGAGCAGCATCTACGGGTAGCAGCAGTAGCACCCAACATCACCAGTAGCTACAGTGGCTAGCTGTAGTAGCAACGCCTGTGGCTATGGCAGAAGCGCGTACCTGCAGCAGCACCAAACAGTGACCATGAAAAAAAATCACAAAACCCCCTCAGACACCACAACCGAGGGTTGGGGAAAGCACCCTCCCCCGTTTTTTTGGTGCTATAGAAGTAGTTCCTACCAAACGAGCAATAGTGTGCAGCGCTACAGTAGCAATGGTAGCCATTCAAACTACTGCCATAACCACAACAGTTGTAGTAGGACTACCAGCATGTTGTAGTGCGGCGGTAGCGGCGACAACAGCTCCAAAAGCCGGAGGAACAGCTGTTGTAGTAGTAGCAGCAACAATAGCAGCATCAGCAATAGCTATAGCAGCAATGGCAGCAGTAGTCACTACCACAGCCACTATAGCAGCAATAGTAGCAGTAGTAACAGTCTAAGCAGTGGTAACAATCAGAACAGCAGTAGCCGCTGTAGTGACATCTATCGCGAGCGCTCACATGAGCACTGACATCACCACTGACATCATTACTGGCATAAGCAACAGTAATAGCAACAACACCTCCATCAGCATAGTAGCTATTGTATCAGCAGCTATAGTAGAAGCGCAAAAGCGAATACTGACGTTAGCCATCCTCGGTTGACGTCACTACTAATATCCCTTTTCTTGTTAGTCGCACGACTGGCGTCATTGCCAAAGCCACTGTTGACATTAATGCTGACATCACGAAAAAGTTCAACACAACAAAGAAAACAAAGGGAACCATGAATGAAAGTGAGGATAGGTCCTTCTTAGCGGGAGGACCTATTGGCCCCCCCTTTCTGCAGCAACTACAGCAGCTACAACAACAACAGCAGCACAGGCAGCTGTTGTCTCTAGACCAGCAACAACAATAGGAGTAGTAGTAGTAGCTGCAAAACCTTCACCAGCAACCACTGCAACAGTAGTAGTAACAAGAGCAGCAACAGGATCAACAATTGCTGCAACAGCCACTACAATAGCAGCAGAAGTAGCAATAGAAACAGCAATCACAACAGCAATAACAGCAGCAACAACAACAACAGTCATAGTAGTAGAAGCTATAGTAGCACCAGTGTAGTACAAGATCTGTCGTTGGCCTTCCTGGCTCGAGAGATCTGTTAGCCACCATACGCTAGAAGCTCGCAACACTGACACACCAGCTAGCGGTAGTGCAGACGCTGACTCAACTGCCTCAGCAGTTGCCGCTATGGTAGCATTTGCTACCCTTCCTTCTACCCGGGCATGCTAGTCCCGTTATCTCCTCTACAACACAGTGTTTGGCACAATAGCATACCAAGTGCCTAAGCTAGACTGTGTCTTCAATCCTAGGCCCCACTCTGGATGCTGGCCATAGGCCAAATGAATTTGAAATCCCGCCCCTGCCGCTCTAGGGTGCCGACAACATGGATGGGCCGGCTACCCCATCCATGTCCACTCACCCCTGTCAACTGGCCGCCCCGTTCTCGCCCATTGGCCTCTCTCAACCGGCCGCTCCGCGCGTGTCCGCCAGCTCCTTTGTGCCAGCTGCCCCGTCTGTGTGCGCCAGCCCTTCTGGGCCGGTTGCCCTTTTTGTTTCCGCAAGTCCCTCTGAGCCGGCCGCTCCGTACATGCCTGCACGCTACACACATGGTCCGGGCGGGAGCCTTTGGCCCATGCCGACAGTGTGCACTCAGGTTGTCGCCTCACGCCCTATTGCGCCACGACCCCTTTCTCGCTCGACAAGGCTCCTTGCCTTTGGGCAGACCCACACACACAGTCATGAGTGGAGACCGTGGCACCAAGGCGCTTGTCTTGGCCACATTGTCAGTCATCACTGACTTCCATTCTGGGCCGGCCTTGGGGTACGCCTTGCTCCATCAGGAACACCACCGTGTCATCACAGTCACATTCACACAGGTGCCACCTAGGGTGCGAGACGCCTACACCCTCACTGTCCGCTCCATGATGCAACGAGAGCACCTAGCCACCCTTCATGAGGCTCAAGAATCTCCTAAGGCCCCACACTAGTAGGCTGCATGCACCAACAAGCTTGCCGCCATTTGGCAACATCATGTCTACAAGCTTCTCGACCTTCCCCCCTGCCGAAAGGCCATCGGCGCAAAGTGGGTCCTCCGGCAAAAGTGGAAGCCAGATGGATCCTTGTATAAGTACAAGGCCTGTCTTATGGCCAAGCGATTTATCTAGGTCCCTGGGGTCGGCTATGACCAGGTCTTTGCCCCGGTCCGTGGGTTGTCCGCTAGCCAGGCATTTTTGCATGGTTGCCCATTACGCGTGGGAGCTGCATCAGATGGATGTGAGCAACGCCTTTTTCCATGGCTCATTGGAATGCGATGAGCTCTACATGGAGTAGCCCCCAGGATTTGACGATGGTTTGAGCAAGGTCTAGAAGTTGCGGAAGACCCTCCGTAGTGTGAAGCACTCACAGCACTGTTGGAATCAGGAGATCAGTCATACACTTCTCAGCGGAGGCCTCTTTCATAGCACCACCGACCGCGCACTGTTTTTGAGGTCGCGATGCCAGACCTTTGACTTTTTCTTGGTCTATGTTGATGACTTGCTCGTCACGTCGCCCAATGCAGGTGCCATCCAGCGAGTCAAGGACCTACTGCATGCCGCGTACGAGATGAGGCATGGAGCTTGAGCATGATTGCTCCATGGGTCTAACGCACTTCCATCAAGGCGCCTCCATCCAGAACTTGTCCAGGCGCTTTGCTAAGGACCTAGCCCTCATGCCAAGAGCATCCTCACCCATGTGATCTAATGGTCAGGAAAAGCAGAAGAGCTCTGATCCAGTCGTGGTGGGGGAGCCAAGAGATATGACCGCGTATCTATGTAGCATCAGGTCACTCACGTTCCTGGCGAGGACTACATACCGTGACATTGCATTTGCCTTCAACCTCCTTGTCTATGTCTCTCAGGAGCCGGTTCACCTCCACTTCAAGGCCACAATTAGAGCACTACGTTGCCTGTTGTTCGGATGAGGGACTCGCATGTGCCACCAAGACATTGGCACCGGAGCCAAAGGATGCACCACCGGCGACCGCTGCGGCCGCCACATCAACCAAGGACACTGATGCTGAGCTGTGGCTCCGGCGATTTGGCCACGTGGCCAACAGCACGCTGCAAAAGATGCAAGAGCAAGAGGTAGTCCGTGGAATGGAAGGGTGCACCATGAAGCATGGCAAAGGGTGTACATTGTGTGAACCATGCCTCCAAGCGAAGGCAAAGAAGAAGCCGTTTGGGAGAGGAGGTCAACNNNCTGCGGCCGCCACATCAACCAAGGACACTGATGCTGAGCTGTGGCACCGGCGATTTGGCCACGTGGCCAACAGCACGCTGCAAAAGATGCAAGAGCAAGAGGTAGTCCGTGGAATGGAAGGGTGCACCATGAAGCATGGCAAAGGGTGTACATTGTGTGAACCATGCCTCCAAGCGAAGGCAAAGAAGAATTTGTTTGGGAGAGGAGGTCAACGAGTGGAGCACGTCTTGGAACTGATACACGTTGACGTGTGCAGACCCTTCCGCACACCGTCTAACGGAGGAAGCAAGTACTTCCTGACCTTCATTGACGACCATAGCCGCAAGTTGTGGATCTACTTCCTCAAAACAAAGGGAGAGGTCAAGGAGAAGCTCCTCCAGTTCGTCGCCATGGTGGAGCGGCAAACGTCCAAGAAGGTGAAGGCGCTCCGAAGTGACAAAGGGGGTGAGTACAGGGCATGCAAGCCTTGGCTCAAGCATCATGGCATCCGCCACGAGCAAACCACCCCTTACAGCCCCCAAAGCAGCGGCGTTGCCGAGAGGATGAACCAGACCCTACTCGGCATGGTGCAAAGCATGCTCTTCAAAGCCAAGCTCCCACCTCGTATTTGGGCTGAAGCAGCAACAACGGCTTGCTACCTCTTGAACCTCACACCAGCGACCACCTTGCGGAAGCGTGTAAAGGAGTAGGACAAGCAGTTGAAGACCCCACAGGAAGCATGGTCGGGAAAGAAACCCAACGCATCTCATCTGAAGGTGTTCGGGTCAACTGCATGGGTGAAGATCCAGTCGAGAGAAGGTGGAGGCAAGCTCGACGCACGCTCCTAGAAGTGCATCATGGTTGGGTACGACACGTCACACAAAGCCTATCGGCTTTGGGACCAGGCAGCAGGCAAGCTCGTGAGGAGCCGCGACGTCGTGTTCGATGAACGCACCCTTGGAAAGGGAGAGCTACTGGACCCGAGCCTCACTCCCAAAGCGGGAAGGTGGATAGTGTTGCTTGAGTCCGGAGACCAAGAACCTGACAAATAGCTCGTCTTGCCAGCAGGTGGTGGGAATGGGAGAGTGGCTGTGGAGGATGATGCAGCATCTGACATGGACACTGATAAGGAGGCGTCCGAGGCTTCCGAGTCTGACTTGGAGTCTGACGACTCTTCTGACGATGACGACGACAAACCACCACCTGTGAAAGCACCAGCACCAAAGCAAGAAGCGGCACCACTACCCCGACGCAGTTTGCGACCAAAGAGAGCACCTTTGCGGTATGAGGATGATTGGACCGACCTTAGCTGGTCGTGCATGGCTCAGGGAGAGCCATCCACAGTGGCAGAGGCCATGAATGGCCCAGATGCGGCCAAGTGGAAGGAGGCAGTGGATAGCAAGCTCGCATCCATTGCTGAAAACGGCACGTGGGTGCTCGTGGATAGGCCCGACAAGGTCCACGTGGTGGGATCCAAGTGGATCCTCCGAGTGAAGAAGAAGCAAGACGGCAACATTGACAAGTTCAAGGCAAGGGTAGAGGCTAAGGGGTTCTCTCAACGCCCGGGCTCCAAGTACGATGAGACGTTCGCGCCTGTCGTGACCTTTGCCTCCATCCGCTCTCTCCTTGGCATTGCTGCCGCAAAGAACTTGGAGATACACCAGATGGACGTCAGGACAGCTTTCCTTGATGGGAAGCTTGACAACGAAGTGCTGATGGAGGTCCCCGAAGGAGTCGAAGCTCCCAAGGGCAAGGTGTGCAAGTTGGTGAAAGCGCTCTACGGGCTGAAACAGGCCCCAAGGATGTGGTACAAAGAGATGGACGGTTTCATGACCAGCCTCTCCTTCGCGCATTGCCAGAATGACCCGGGCATGTACGTGCGCGATGATGGGAGAGGGTTGATGCTGGTTGCGCTATACGTGGATGATCTGATCATCTACTCGTCTTCGGTTGAGCTGCTGGATGGGCTAAAGTCTGAGCTCAGCAAAAGGTTCAACATGAAAGACATGGGTCCTCTCGAGTACTACCTCGGGATTGCCATCCACCGCAACCAAGTAGTAGGCACCATCAAACTCAACCATACCAAATACATTGGTGAGGTACTGAATCGCTACCACATGGAAGACTGCAAACCTGTCAGCACCCCAATGACGATCAACACAAAGCTGAAGGCCTCCATGTCGCCAAGCAATGAAGCAGAACAAAGGGAGATGCAAGAAATCCCCTACCAGTCCGCCGTGGGTAGCATCATGTACGCCATGGTAGGGACTCGTCCGGACATCTGCTATGCTGTAGGACAAGTGAGCAGACTCGTGGCCAACCCTGGGCCACAACATTGGTAGGCGGTCAAGCGCATCTTGCGCTACCTGCAGAAGACACGTCACATGGGCCTCATCCTTGAAGGCGAAGAAGAAACATACCCCCTTTGTCTGAAGTGCTACACCGACGCTGACTGGGGAGGAAATCTCGACGACAGGAAATCCACCTCTGGATACATGTGCATCTTGAATGGCGCTCCCATCTCATGGGCCAGTAGGAAGCAGGATTGTGTTTCCGTGTCCACGACTGAGGCAGAGTACGTTGCTTTGTCTAAGGTGTGCAAGGAGACTTTGTGGCTCCTCAGCCTGCTTAGTGACATGACAGTGCCACAAAAAGACGCCATGATCGTACACCTGGACAACATGAGCGCCATCTCGATGGCTGAAGACGAGATCATCTCCCGGCGAACGAAGCACATCGACATACGTTACCACTACTCAAGTGACCTGGTCATGAAGAAGGTGGTGGACTTTCAACAATGCAGAACAAAGAGCATGCTTGCAAAGTGCATGAACAAGCCGCTGGAGAGCGACTTGCATTATGCAGGCATTCGTGGATTTGGCATGAGGAGTGCGGCAGAGGAAGGGTGAGCTCCAAGGCATTGATGGAGCCGAGCAAGGGACGGGTGGACAGAGGTGCAAGGGAGAGATTTGTTGAAATAGCATGCACCTTGTCCACTGCCTAGCTGGCTAGCTACACATACAGACAAGGCATGCACTGCTCTATGGAGTATGTCCCCTTGGTCTATTCTGAGATGGGCCAGGAATGCACTGGCCATAATGGGTATGTCCCCTGTGGCTCATCATAGGAACCATACCTTTTTGGCTTGGTTGATTAGGCACTGGAGTCTCAAACCAGAGGTCGCAGGTTCAAAACCCGAGACGGCCGCAATTTTCTTTGTGGCCAAAACTGGGACAGGAAGCTTCTAGGAAACTTACTAGAGCCTGCCTTGAGGATGACACTTGGCGGTCTAAGGACGCGCCAAGTAGGACTATAGGTTGAGGTTGGCTCTAGTGGAGCCACTACAAGCAGAAGCTTTAGCAAAAGCTCTGCAAGTATGAAAGCATGTACCTTGCATGCATCCATTTACAGTTCTTGCCTTTGAGACTCCTCACAGAGTGTCCAACCAAAGGTAGACACTAAAGACCAACATGCGGACTTCGTGAGGTTGCAAACCAAACGAACCTAAAGTGTGGATCCCTCGTTCGAGGGTGATATGTTTTCTTGGTTACAATACCAAGAGCGGTTGGCGGCCTCCCATGTCGGGACCCGTTTTCTAGACCGTTGCTATCCGGCGCATTGACANNGCTTTAGCAAAAGCTCTGCAAGTATGAAAGCATGTACCTTGCATGCATCCATTTACAGTTCTTGCCTTTGAGACTCCTCACAGAGTGTCCAACCAAAGGTAGACACTAAAGACCAACATGCGGACTTCGTGAGGTTGCAAACCAAACGAACCTAAAGTGTGGATCCCTCGTTCGAGGGTGATATGTTTTCTTGGTTACAATACCAAGAGCGGTTGGCGGCCTCCCATGTCGGGACCCGTTTTCTAGACCGTTGCTATTCGGCGCATTGACATGTTGCTCATTCTGACTTCCTAATTAGTCATTTCCAGTTTTCAGTTGTTGTTTGGCGCCAACTCTGGCGCACACATTTTTGAGTAACAACACCAGAACTTTCACACATAGACTCTAAGCAACAAGCGTGGGTTCCCGCACGCTGCATCAACAACGCTGTTGCCCCAAGTTGCTTTATCAGGTTTTCTAATGAGGCACAATTGGACATGACGGAGCTCGCACCAATCTTGCATCTGGGGGAGACACCAACGACGCATAATTTGCCATGGTTGCACCTTGGACTTCATGTCAGTTCAGTCACCTGCTCTGATGGTATGTGTGTATGGAATGGGTCAAGAGGTCACTTGTGTGTCTTACAATTACAACAAACACCTTGTACTTGCTAGAATTCTCTCTGTGGCCAGGATTGAAGGACTCGCTGGTTGAGACTTGGTGTTAACGCGGAGTCATTCCATTGCTTGATCTTTGCAAAATTGTAAAAAAAAAAAAAGTTGATGGACACTATTTCAGTGTATTTTGGCCAAATGCTTCCTGTTGTTAAACATTGACTCCTACACACTCAAAGACCTTCTGTGACCTTGTAGAAAGACTTGTTCTAGTGTCATTGTTCATGAATAGGAAGAAAAATATGGAAACCAGATTCTGTCTGTGGAAAACTACGTATGAATTTACTTGTGGGATTTGGTCATGGAAAAGGAGCATGTGGCAAAGAGCCCCTACTTTTCTTGTATACTCAGGGCCTTTTTTGTGTTTTGGGGGCACGTGGGCCTTTTTCCGATTTTCAGAAATCCTGGTCGCGGTACAGCTCACCCCCGCTCGACTGTTGATGCAAGGAGGAGGAGGAGGAGGAGAGCGCAAACGAGCAAGCAAGTGAGGTGCTGCTTTGCTTGTACCTCACATGCAATCCGAACACGCCATGCAAGGGTGGCTTCTCCCCCTCGGCGCATAGCGAGTGAGTTACACTATCTAACGAGGGGTTGTCACGGAGACAAGCCCCCGAAAAAATGCGCGATCAACGGCGGGAGCAAAACCGGTGACTACGACCGTGCGACGGTTGCAGTGCTTCCGGTGGCATGCACAAGAGAGCCGCATTCACCGCCGGAAGGCATCAAGCTAACGCGGCGGCTCACCGTGAGACACGATGGACCGTGGATCTAGACGATCAAAGGCCAGGCACTTCTCACACTAAGCGTTAGGTGCAAGAAGGGCACCGGGTAAAGGTGCAAGTAGGGCACCGGTTTCAGGAGCGAGTAGCTTGTTGTAGCAAGCTAGGAGAGGAGCAGGCTAGGGCCAGGACCAGCTGGCCAGACAGTATATATACCCTGTACTCAGTTTAGTCTCATTAACCTGTATATTCTAGCTCTGGCTTCCAGAATTCTCCAAGTCTATCTTTCTGACTGTGCTCTTCACACACTAAAGCCTGATCTCCCGGGAGCACACACTCTCACATCTGGTATCACATCCAGAGCCATACGTTGGGCGGAAGCACGGCTAGAGCTCGCCAAACTTGAAGGAGCGAAGGCATGGAGTACGCTGGACAACATCAAGGCTGATTGAGAAGAAGATTGTTGGACCAGACTTTGAAACCAACACACAAGCCAACCTCTAGAAAACTTTTCCATATCCCACAGCGTCCACACGGCCTACCGTGTGCACGCGGGAGACGACATGTGATTCCCACGCACTTTGAAGGTGCCAGATTTTTATCCCAGACTGTCAAATTTCTGTCGGAATTGTTTTTATTGCTGCCGGAACGCTGCCAAAAATTCTCAGAGAATCTCCAACGGCCAATAATCAGCTGGAGCCATGGACCATGCCCTGCAGCAGATTGTAGAGCAGCTAGGAGCCCTCAAGCTAGAGAATGAGTGGCTCAGTCGACAGGTGGCTGACCTGCGGGACGGGACACACATTGGACAGGTTCGGGCGGCCCAATCAAGGAGTCCGCCAAGGCCAAAGCCGAAGGCTCCGGAACCTTTCAATCCCTCAGTCAAGGATGCAAGCCTACGGACCTGGTTGTTTGTGACAAACAGCTGCTTTAGGGCCCTGGGTCATCCTCCAGAGGACAATGTTGTGCGTGTGTCATTCGCGGTGACACTACTTTGTGGAGCAGTATTGGAGTGGAGGCAGCTGAATATGCAGGTCACTCGAGGTGGAGGTGGGAACACAGCTGTGCAACATGCAGTGTTGTGGCAACCATGCACAGGGCAAGGTGAAGGTTGTGCGCAGACGACATGGGAGCAGTTTGAGCAGGCCATCAGGGAACGGTTTGATCTCGTGAACGCCTCCATGGTCGCACGCAACAAGCTAGAGCAGCTGAAGTAGATCGGCTGGGTGCAGGAGTACACACGCCATTTCTTGGCCTTGTGCTCGGAGATTGATGAAATGAGTGAGCCGGAGATGACAGACAAGTACCACGACGGTTTGAAGGCGGAAATTCAGTGCACGCTGGCACTAAATGGCATCACAGAGTTCCAGGCGGCAGTAGCCACTGTGGAGCACGTTGATGCTCTGCACTATCATCGAGGGAGTTTCAGTGAGAAGCAGGAAAACTTCCAACGTCAAACACAGTACCAACAAACCGATCCCATGGAGAGCGACGCACTACAATGAGGCCAGCAGCAGAGCAAGCGGCATGGCGGGAATTGTTGGATCTGAGGGAAGCCTGGGCAACACAAGGAGGACTACAAGATGAAGCAATAGGGAAACGGCAACCACCACTGAGTGGCGGACGGCCAACTTGTGGGAAAGCTTTGTCCGCATCAGCAAACACAAGCCCAAAAATTCCTTCGACCGTTAGGGAGCTGCTGAGTGTATTGGTGCAGAGCAAAGGGAGCGGGAGCATTCCAGGAATCGTCTTAAAAGCCAAAATTTCATCCGCTGGTTTTGCGTACGGCGAGGGGCGCCAGACTCGCTAGAAGATTAAAGCATTTCTGGATTGTGGCGCGTCACACTCATTCTTCAGCGGCGAGCTCGCAGAAAGGTTGAGGCTTGCACGGCTACCTAGAAATCCAACTAAGGCCAACTTGGTGCAAGGGGAGCTGGAGTGTGGATTGCCTCTGAAGCCTTTGAGGATCCATCTGGGCAAGCTTTCGTGCGAGGTGAAGTTTCACACGTGTTTGATGGATACCCATGAAGCCATTCTGGGGCGTGACTGGCTGCACTGGTGGAATCTTGTTGTGGATTGGGTGCACAACCAGGTGAAAGAGAATGAATGCGGAGAGCAGATCATTTTTCTGCTATGGCTTGAGGAGAAGGACTCAAAGGCAGGCAAGGTGACTTATTTGAGTTACGTGTTGCTGAAGCGCTGTCAACGCAAGGGGGACCAAGTGTACCTTGTGTGGGTGCGGCAAAAGGTAGCATCTGAAGAGTTGGAAGTGTTGGCATCAGAGGCAAAGGAGCAAGAAGGAGAGCAGCAGAGAGCACCAATGGTGTAGCTATCGGAAGGCGTCAAGGGAGTGCTAGACAGCTACAATGACGTGTTTCCTATTGAGTTGCCAAAGGGTTTACCACCGAAGCGGGACATTGACCACAGAATTGAGCTGGTTCTGGGAGAAAATCCAATGGTGCGGGTTGCTTATCGCATGAGCAAAAATGAGTTGGGTGAGCTGAAGAAGCAGTTGCAGGAGCTGATGGAGCAAGGGTTCATCAGACCGTCAATATCATCCTACGCTACATCATTCCTCTACGTGAAGAAGAAGACAGGGGAGCTACGGATGTGCGTGGGTTATCACGGACTGAACAACATAACGATCAAGAACCGGTATCTGCTGCCAAGGGTCGAGGAGCTGTTTGGCCAGCTGAGGGGAGCGCATTACTTCAGCAAGATTAACTTGCGCTCGGGGTACCATCACATCCGGATTGCGGAGCAGGATGTGGAGAAGACGACGTTTCGGACATGGTACGGCCATTTCGAGTACCTCGTGATGCCGTTTGGGTTGACCAATGCTCCTCTAACGTTCATGAGCCTCATGAACAAGATCTTCCACCCTCACTTTGATCAGTTTGTGGTGGTGTTCCTCGACAATATCCTCATATACTCCCGAACTCTAGAGGAGCATCAAGAACACCTTTGGCAGGTGCTGGACATTCTTCGAAAAGAGAAACTTTTTGCGAATCTCTCCAAGTGTGAGCTTGACAAGCCAGAGGTGGGGTTCCTTGGGCACATCTTGAGTGGCAAGGGTCTCCGCATGGACCTAAGGTGGAAGGTGGAAGCAGTGAAGTAGTGGCCAACACCAAAGTGTGTACGTGACATCCTTGTCTTCCTGGGGTTTGTCAACTACTATCGGAAATTCATCTCAAGGTACACAGACCCAGCTGCTATGGAAGGATCACTAGTGGGAATGGAGTGATCAGAAGCACAAGAGCCTTGAGGAGCTCTAGGTTACAATGTGTGATGCTCCGGTTCTGGTGCATTCAGATTCATCCAACGAGTATGTCATGGCGATAAATGCCAGTGACTATGCCATTAGGGCGGTGTTGATACAGCTTCACGGGAAGAGACCGCAACGGATTGCATACGCATTGTGCAAGTTGCAAGGTGCAAAGCCAAACTACACAATCCATGAGAAGGAGATGATGGCGATGATCGATGCATTCGGGCACACGAGGTGCTACCTTCAGTCGCGACGCTACGTGGTCTTCACGGATCATTACGCCCTGAAGTACTTGAAGACGCAGCCAAATCTAAGTCGTCCGCAAACTCCCTGGATGGAGTTTTTGGAAGGAAGTTTTGCATACAAGATCCAGTACAAGCCTAGGAAGGTGAATTCGGCAGATCCTCTG
>SZWC01009465.1:41200-99776 GCA_023375785.1 Penium margaritaceum
GAGGGGGAGGAGGAGGAGGAGGGGGAGGAGGAAGAGGAGGGGGGGGAGGGGGGCAGGAGGTCGTCGACCCTGTCTCTGTGTCCAGTGATGAGGAAGACGTCGACCACCATGATGGCGAGGACCGAGAGGAGGCCTGGATGGCCTTCCATGCTGAAGTGGATAGCATCAACCGGTCCTTTGCCATTTGGTGAGTCAGCTCTTTCATTCAGTCCCTATCTCATTTAAGGACTTACCAGGTTGTGTTCATAAATTTTAACAGTGTGTTCATTGCCTGTGTTCGCCTTGCAGAGATCTACAGCGAGCACTTGTGGTAGGGGAGGTGCATGCCACATTACATGTGGCGCATGATTGCACTCGTGCATTACAGTAGACTTCACTTGTGGTGTACGTGGATTTGTAGTTTTGAGTAACAGCATTTTACAAAGGATTTGAGTGACCATTGCGATATCTCGGCTAATCCTCCCACCCCATGTACAAACCCCAAAGGATGTAATACTCGTTACGTTACATGACTGAGCATCATAGGTGACAAGTATGATTTGTGCCTTGTCCCAGTATGCAAGTGTTGTAATCCACAATTCCAGTTGCATTCAAATTGTGATGAAGAGTGGTCTGATAATATTGACTAAATATGGATCCACCACTAA
Source organism: Penium margaritaceum (assembly GCA_023375785.1). Lineage (NCBI taxonomy): Eukaryota > Viridiplantae > Streptophyta > Zygnematophyceae > Desmidiales > Peniaceae > Penium > Penium margaritaceum. The sequence goes on from SZWC01009465.1 coordinate 41,848, forward strand.
GAGTTATGAAGAGTACATATAGGCTGTTCACATCTTCAGTTCATTCTCTTTCAGTCTTTAGTTGGATGGAATGAACAACATGAGTTCTTGTCACCAAGACGACTTGACTATCATGTTCCTCATGGGAGTTGGTACAACATTGGTGTGTCAGAAACTACTCTCCTACTTGTGGCCGCCAACAAGAACAAGATTCGTAGGCATGTGCCATTGTACACCTACACACAACGACACATGTGAATCGGATGCCTACACTACTGTACCAGAGGCAAAGGAGAGTCATGGGGAAGATGTCTTCTACGTGTCTGGAGACGACAACATCGGCTACATTGATGCCGAAGAGGACATATTTTTTTATGCACTGGGATGTGATGGTCGTCAAGGTTGCGGATGCGACCTGTGCCACTGGCTTTGGCTGTGTAGTGTACTGGATCCAAAGTGGTTAGATCCAGAGTGGACTGGGTAATTCATCCTGAATTAGTATCTGCATACCCACATTTGTCTCAGAAATAATGCAACAATGCCCATATTGTACCCAGATCATTACTTCCATGCCCATAATTGGTATAGGATTAAGACTTTCATGCCCAATGTTCATCATGAAATATTACTGAAATGCCCTTGTCTGACATGAAAATATGACCTATATGCCCTGAAATGTGCAGGACACTAACGACAGAGTAACACGACATGCCCATGAAATGAACACTAGTAAGACTTTCGTGCCCAAATTTTCTTCATTAAATATTTCTCAAATGCCCTAGGTTGACATTGAAATATGAACTCGATGCCCTGAAATGTGCAAGACACTAACACCACATGTCCATGAAATATGAACTGTATGCCCTGAAATGAGCAGGACACCAAAACCACACGCTCATAATGTCTCATGTACCCAAATATGTCTCTGCAATAAACCTCGGATGCCCATTGTGGACGTGAAATAATGAAGGCGTACCCATTGTTCTGCATGGAAATAGCTGGGCTGCCCAAACATGTCACTGGAATAATACTCATAAACCCAGTACTGTCACTACATTAAATCTCATATGCCCAAAGTTGTCGACGGCATTACCATGGATTCCTCATGACGGACTCGGTGGCTCCGACCATATCCACGGCTCCCATGGGTCGGGACAGTTGAGCGGCCTGCTACTTGGCATGGGCACTCCCAAAACCCAGGCCATATGGTACCGAGAAACAGGAGTCTCGACCCATGGTGGTACAATGTAGCCCAACCTTGCGTTGCGTGCGACATAGCGGTCCCACGCCTCCTTCAATGCCACCCATGCCTGGTGTACGGCCACAGGATCCTCCACGGGAGTACCCCATCCCTGATGCGTGAGGCCATTAGGACGGGCGTCGTTGTCCATGTCCAAGGAACGTGTTCGTCAAAGTTCGATAGTACGAGTAAAAAGAGCGCAACTTCATATTGGGGAACCACCTTCAACCGACGACGAAGTACCGGTTCATTGTGCGAACCTGTAGAAAAAGCAGTTCACGTGATGAACCTGTTTGCGTGAGCGTGGGTGGACGTCGGCACATGCCGTCGACAAGGTTGACGTGCGCATGGCGTAAGCAACATCCACTGTGGACAATATGTCGTTGCCGGTGGCCTAAACCATTCGGTGAGCATTCATTGGCGACAAAAATGTACTATTTCGGGGGATGCGCAGACGTCGGTTACGGCACGACGATGGGGGTCCTCATGCATGGGTTGTGGTTGTGCGAACTTCCCGCCGTCGAACGGAAAATGACAAATCGAAGCAGAGGCTGCCTGCCCAGGCTGGCAAACATGCGAGGTTTCTTTCCGACATGCAAGTGAGAGCGAACCGAATACTTCGCGTGAATATTGGGCACAGTAGTCATAAAATTCGGATTCGTCTCGGAAAATGAAAAATATGGGCACCGCACTCTTTCCGTTTCCGACTATGGACACCGCGTGCGAGTCGTTTTCGACTTTGGGCACCGCGTGCGGGTCGACATCGACTATGGGCAGCGCGTCTCTATCGACCGAAAGGACGGGCACAGGATTATTTATGCCCTTGAGCGAAACGCCCATGTCAATTTTTTTTCCATGGCGCACAAAACCCCTTAGGTTTGCGAGACAAACACCTTCAAACCCAACCCCGAATTACATTCGGGGTTGAAGGTTTTATTTTTTGAGCGAGCATCTGCTGGGCCCCGCTACCGCGGGTCCCAGCAGATTCCCTTTCAATGCATGGGGTGTCTCGGACCCCTCACGCAAACCCCACGCAAACCCCTCCCTCGAACAATCACAAACACCTAAAACGTGGGGTTTGTGATTGTTCAAGGGGCGTGATGACGTCATCCATCCGAAGCTGCATTTCATGCAACGACGGCATGGTGTTCGCACGCTTTTTTTTTCATACGTCGTTGTTTTCTGCTCCTGGTGGATGTTTCGTTGTTAAAGTGCTTGCTCGCTGGATATGGCGTTGTTAAAGAGCGGTCACTGGGTATGGGAGGCTTATACACAAAATCGATGGGTATATGGTCACCCCCCGGTATTGTAATTAGAAGGTTTCTTGGTCCTGGTACGTCTTCTGGCAGCATGTTGCACGTTTTTTCCTATGTGGAACGTTTCCCACTAAAGGACATTGCAAACTTTGCATGGAAGACTTCCACCCTCCCCCACAGACTGGAAGTTTGACATGAGTGCAACATACATCCCGGATGAGACAATCGTCTCAACGGTCCGTAGGTAGTCTTTCACCTCCGCAACCCCCCCCCCCCCCCCAAGTTACGCTTCAAAGCCAGTCTGCCGGCAGGAGTCCGGCCCCTTCCCCCCCCCTCCCGAGGGGGACGTGTGATCAAAAGGTCCATCTCTCGCCATGGAACCGTCCCCCTCCCCCCCCTCATAGTCTCGTAGCTACTCCCCCCCCCACTCCAGGATGCGTCACTCTGGCAAAACAGTCCTGGTCTCGCAATCGACGCCCCCCACCCTCCCCCCGGCAGCGTGCGCTACAGTTAGTCGCAGAGATGTCCAACGGTTGGTGCGCCATGGCGTTTTCATGGCGCACCGCGAGTCCTCTTTAGCGGAAGCCATCCACGGTACTATCGCCACCATGGCCGTGCAGTGGAGGGCGCATGCCGAACGCGCCCAACAGCACGGACTCAACGCGACAGGCTTCCCCAACGTGCATGTACACCATGTCATCGTTTTGTCGTCAGACGACGACGTTCCGCCCCGTGCGCCTGCGTCTCCTGATCGTCAGCCACCTCAGCGGTTGAACCACCGGCAGCGCGTTCGTCTGCTGCGCGACGTCGGGCCTGGTAAGTTCGTATTGCCGCAGCACGCCCGCTTGCTTATTTGGTGGTCGACATGTCTGCTGCATTGGTTGCTTGCCTGCTCGCCTGCTTGCCTGCATGCTCGCTCCTTGTCCTGCCTGCCTTGCTTGCATGCGCCCTACTGCCTGCTTGCGTCCTTGCTTGCCTGCCCACCTGAACGGAAGGGCTTGCCCCCCCCGGCTGCCTGCCTGTTTGCTTTCCCGCATGCCCGCTGCCTTGCTTGCTTGCCTACTGTCATTGCATGCCCGCTGCCTTGCTTTGTTGCCTGCTTTGCTTCATTGCAGGCCTGCCTAGGGCCTGCCCGCTTGCTTGCGTGCCCATTGCTGTGCTTGCACGCCCGCTGCCTTGCTTGCTTCCCTGCTTTGCTTTGTTGCCGGCCTGCCAGCAGCTTGCCCGCTTGCTTGCGTGCCCGTTGCTGTGCTTGCATGCCCGCTGCCTTGCTTGCTTGCCTGCTTTGCTTCGTTGCCGGCTTGCCAGGGGCTTTCCCACTTTCTTGCATGCCCGTTGTTGTGCTTGCATGTCCGCTGCCTTGCTTGCTTCCCTGCTTTGCTTCGTTGCCGACCTGCCAAGGGTTTACCCGCTTGCTTGCGTGCCCGTTGCTGTGCTTACATGCCCGCTGCCTTGCAACCTTCCCTGCCTTGCTTCGTTGCCAGCCTGCCAGGGGCTTGCCCGCTTGCTTGCGTGCCCGTTGCTGTGCTTGCCTGCCCGCCTGAACGGAAGGGCTTGCCCCCCCCCGGCTGCCTGCCTGTTTGCTTTCCCGCATGCCCGCTGCCTTGCTTGCTTGCCTGCTGTCATTGCCTGGGGCGTGCCCGCTTGCTTGCATGCCTACTGCCTTGCTTGCTTGCATGCTGATTTGCTTACCTGTCCACTGCTTTGCTTATTTCCCCACTTTGTTTGCATGCCCGCTGCTTACATTGCTTGCATGCCCGCTGCCTTGCTTGCTTGCCTGCTTTGCTTTGTTGCCGGCCTGCCAGGGGCTTGCCTGGTTTGCTTTATCGCCGGCCTGCCCGCTGCTTTGTTTGCATGCCCGCAGCGTACATTGCTTGCATGCCCGCTGCCTTGCTTGCTTGCCTGCTTTGCTTTGTTGCCGGCCTGCCAGGGGCTTGCCTGGTTTGCTTTATCGCCGGCCTGCCCGCTGCTTTGTTTGCATGCCCGCAGCGTACATTGCTTGCATGCCCGCTGCCTTGCTTGCTTGCCTGCTTTGCTTTGTTGCCGGCCTGCCAGGGGCTTGCCTGGTTTTCTTTATTGCCGGCCTGCCCGCTGCTTTGTTTGCATGCCCGCCGCGTACATTGCTTGCATGCCCGCTGCCTTGCTTGCTTGCCTGCTTTGCTTTGTTGCCGGCCTGCCGGGGGCCTGCCCGCTGCTTTGTTTGCATGCCCGCCGGAGGGTTTGCTTGCTTTGCTTGCTTGCCGGCCTGCCAAGGGCTTGCCAGCCCGCCGGCCTGATCCATGCCCAAATGCTTTGTCTTCCTATCTGGCTCATTGCACGTCATGTTCCGTTGTGTCTTGTACCAGGGTCGTCCGATGAGGAGCCGCCACCCCTTCCCGTGGTTGCCCCGAGTGTGGAGACCGCCCCTGTGGTTGCTCCACCCTCCACGCCAGCGCATGTGCAGTTTCCACCGGGCGAGAGCTACGCAACTATGGCGGCGTGTCGAGCGGCGATTGAGGACTACGCTGTTCTGCAACGCTTTCCTCTTCGCTGGACAAAGAGTGAGCCGGGACGCATCATCGTACGATGTGCAAACTACCGTCGAGCAAGTTGCCCGTGGACTGTGAGAGCGCGATGGCAAAAGAAGCAAGGCTACCTGAAGGTTTCAAGGTTCATTCATGGTCACAACTGCCAGCCATCTGTCACATGCGGACATCCGACGCGCACAACGAGCTGGGTTGTGCGTCATATCCATGATGTCGTGGAGACCAACATCACAGTGGACACTAGGACTCTACGACAAGTCCTCTTTGTGCGCACTGGAGAGCAAGTGGACCTACCTGTCATCTACCAAGCGCAACGGATGGCCGTGAAGGACATCATGGGTGATCTTGACATGTCATGGGCTTTGTTCCCTGCGCTTTGTGAAGAGGTTAGTGATGACGGTGCGGCACTACTGTCCACTTTGTCAATCCAAGATTATGTTTCATGTGACATGCTAGGTATGTATGATGTTTATTCTAACTTGTTCAATGTCTACATTCTTCGTTGAAAAACCAATATGTACTCAAAGCCATGCGTGCAAAGTGTGTATTTGTAACCATGTAAATTATGTACGTCATTCTGAATAGCATACACATTGTTTATCTCAATGTGCTTTCGTAGGCTGTTTTATGCAATGCGCACTGTGTAACATTTAAGTTGTGTTGCCTACGTTGCACAAGTTTTCCATGTCAAGAATGTGTCCATGTTCATGTGCAATGACGTGTCCATGTGTTTGTAACGCTTTCCTGCAGATGACGAGGGTTGACCCAGGGTCATTCTTGGTAGCTGAAGAAGATCGCAACCGGCGCTTCCATCGTGCCTTCTGTGCACCGGGTGCCTCAAGAGCTGCATTTGACAACTGCCGGCACATAGTCACCATGGATGGAACTTTCCTCCGCAATGGCTATAGCCAAGTCATGCTGATTGCGCAATGCTTTGACGCTAAAAACCATGCTGTCCCGATGTTTTGGGCCCTAGTCCCTGGGGAGAATGGAGAGCAATGGGATTGGTTCTGTTCAAAGATGATCGCAACATTTCCCACTATCATAGAGGAGGGCACAGTCATCATAATTGACAGGGAGAGGGGTTTGGGTAATGCCATACATCAACGCATGCCCAATGCAGCCCATGATTTTTGCTGCTATCACATTCGAGAGAACGTGAAGAAGCATTATGATGGTGCATCTACTGAGAGGTTTTGGATTCTTGCACATGCACGCACATATGCAGAGTGGCAACATGCGAGACAGCGCTTAGCTGAATGCAATATAAGGGCGCTGGAGTATGTGGAGGGAGACATTCCTGTGAAGAATTGGAGTGCACTCTACTTCCCATTTCCTCGTGGTGGGCACACTACGAGCAATGCTGCTGAGAGTCTGAAAGCACGTCTTCGTGAGGAACGAAGTGCATACCCATTCTACTGCTTCTACTCTTTTTGGCCTTACACACAGAAAACATTCGTCGCACGTGCACGCGCCGCCGAAGCAAAGCCGGAGGTGTTGGCTGGCCATGCTACAGCAGAAATTGTGTCGGCCATAGGCGAGTCAAGGCCGTACGTTGTGGTGCAGACAGAGCATTTCACAGGCAGCGTGCGCGGGCCACAGAGTCAGCTGCCATGATCTGTGGATTGTGTGAGACGTAGATGCAACTGTGGAAAGTTCCAGGAGTACGGTGTTCCATGTGTGCATGCAACGGCACTCTTGCTACACTTGGGAAGAAACCTGGAAGACTTTTGCAACCCACTCCTCACAACGGAGAAACTACAGATGACGTACACGGGCACTATCCCAAGCATCTCCATTCGCACTCTATAGTATGCTAAAGAGGGATGGAACCCTCCTGCAAGGCGGCGTGGACGCGGCCGTCCTCGTTCCACAGGGCATCAACGGAACGCACGTCGACGTGCAAACGTCATATGTCGACGCTGTGGGTGCCGTGGTCATGCAATGTGCTTTTGTCACAATGAGGCACAACCAACACCAGCTGCCATTGCTGCAGCACGTGCAGCACAAATTGCACGTGGTGAAAGTGTAGATGTTGTGTACGAAAGCGGAAATGAGAGCTCTGACAACAGCCCAGATGAAGCAGGCTATGATAGTGACCATGGCCTCGACGATAACGACATGGATGCGGATGATGATGATGATGTCAATGTGCCATTTGGTAGCGTAGTGCTCAACTAATGTTCAACCTCCAAAATGCTATGAATCCTTGCTCAATAAATGGCTTACAGTGTTGTCTTTGTGACTCTGTATGTGCCATTTGGTAGCATCATGTAATACTTCGATGACCTGCATTGTATCTTGTACTATATGCTTGTCGCACTTCTGTACCGAACATTGCTCTTCATGATCGGTTCCTGTTGCATCATTGGTTCATGGAAAGCATATAAAAGACGGGAATGCAAGTTCCATAGAAAAAATCTGTAGCTTCAACTTCAATGTTAGAAAAGATTGAACAGTACTCCATGTTCCATGTTCTTTATAGCCCGCGCTCCCCCTCCCAAAATTGCGACCAGCGCAAGCAAACATTACAAGCAGTAGTGCTCAATAAATGGCTTAGTATGATTTTTTTTAGGATGTGTGTTTACTAACAATGCACATGAAGTCACAGGTGCATTGTTCATTAACAATGCACCTTAAGTCACAAAGGTTCACATCATGTAAGACTACGACGACCTGCGCTGTATCCTCCACTATATGCTTGTCGCACTTCTATAGTGAACATTGCTCTTATACAGGCTGGACAGTAGTGTAGTTCTTGAATGGAAGCCATACAACAAGCTAATGAGAATCCTGAAATGAAAGCTAAGAAGTAGCCATCGTTGTACACATTCAGTTGCATCATGACTTCCTGCAATACATCGAAAACACGGGAATGCAAGTATGAGAGAAAAAATCCTTTACTACAATTACAATGTTACAAAACATTGGACAAGTCTCTGTCTTCCATCTTCAGTAGAGCCCGCACTCTTCTCCCCAAATTTGCGTCCCACGCAAGCAAACATTCAAGACAGTACTGTATTTTCATCCACTCCTCGTACCACTCATGCATGCGAGCATTGAGGAATGTATGGTCACTCAAGGCTGTAGCACACACCTCTAAGTTTGTAAAATCTTCCTCTAAGAGGGAACGAAACTCATATTGCACCTGCGTTGCCTCGCTAAGAATGTCCAGACCGACCGTCATCTCACTAAGTACGTACTGGTGCAGTTGACTCCACCTAACTACAAAGTCTACTCTTTCCTCTGCTAACTGAGCTCTGAGTAGCTCAACATGTTCAGCCAACCGCATGTGAGCAACAAAATCTTCCTCGTAGGACATAGGGAGAAAGTGTTGTATTGATGGTAGAGGGAATAACCCACTGTACACGTTTGAAAACTACAATTCAAACTATAGCAAGTGTACCGTGTGTAAACGATGCACTCCAACAGCACATTGTTTGCTTCACTTGCTTCACCTCTGTTGTAGATACGTGCACATGACAGACAATGATGGCACCTCTTAGCAACAAGACTCTGCATGTAAGGACATGGGAGGGAGACACATCAGAGCTAGGAATTCACGGAGAAGTAAAAAAAAACAGACGAACAGGATGCACACGGACAGAGGTAGGAGAAGTAAGAAAAAAGGGGACTTTGTCCCTCTCCCATCCTCCCTCGGGGCACGAGGGGGGGGGGGGGGGCAGGGGCCTTGCCCAGGCCTCCTTGCCCTGCCGTCCTCGGACGCGTAGTGTCCCCGGCTTCCACACCGTCCCCCGCCCCTCATTCCCCCCTCCCCCCCTCCCCGCCCCTACCCCTCCCTCGCCCACCACCTCTCCACCCCACCCCCACTCCCCACAGCACCACCTCCTGACCCCTCCCCCCCCAGGCACCCTCCCCCATAGTGAGCCCCCTCCCCTCCTCCCCTGGCTGGTCCCTCCCCACTCTCGTCCGTGATCCCCCCCCTCCTCCCCTCCTCCCCTGTCCGACTGTCAGACCCACGAACATGGTCGCACCCACAAACCTTGGACTAGTTGCAGTTGCGCATACACGGGCCACCACCACCTTTGAACGGTCAAACGTTGCGAATGAGCCACCAGCACCTTTCAAGGGTAAAACGTCTGTAGCACCACACATCCACAGAGATAAAAAAATGGCTGTCATCATCTGCACCCAGTTAGCGCTAGAGCTATGGCTACGAGCAGACTGGCAGAGAGGCAGACAGAGTGACACAATGAGCAAGACAGAGGCAAGGATCGAAAGGACGACAGAGACACACAGACCGAAAGAAGCACAGTACAACAGACCGGTACACAGTGACCGACCGCATCATGAAAACCCTAAACCTGTGGACGTTTCACTTGAATGCCCCCACCGTTTGCTGAAGGCCGGCCAGCTGTTGACGTGCAGGGTGAGGTGGCCACACTCACTTGGCCGACGATACGTCCGCACCCACCGTTGGGCGCCCGTTGCGTGCAGGGAGTTTACGCACCACCCTTCGGGAGGCGTTTGCTAGGCCACACTCTGCCACCCAGTCGTCGGCACTTTCGCCAGCATACGACGGGTACCATCGTATAGCGTCATGCGTTTGGAGGCTTGCGTTCGGCGCAGAGCCCGCAGGTACCTTCCGGCCTCGTCCCGGCAGGAACATCGCAAGTGTCCACTACTGCCGATTCGTTGAGTGTAGGGCAGTGTGAACAACATGTGTCGATCGGCAGTTGCCAACGCAGAAAAGAACTTATGTTGTGAGAGGACTCAAGCATACATGATACGCCTTGCACCCCATCCCATGTACCCGTGTGTACCACCGTCGAAACCATCGCTGAGTGGACAAGGACTGTGTGAAATGGAAGTTGCCAAAGTGAAAATACGTAAAACAACAATCTTTGGCAGGTTTGTAGTACAGGAAATACGTCATAGAACCAGGTTCGGTAGGGGTTCACCGCAGTAGTTTGAAGATAACGGTGTGTTTTCCAAAAAAATTCAACACAAAGTAACCGCACGCGATGACACTGACATAATTGAAGAGATTTTCGACGTAAGACTATTCGACGTTGAACACGTTTGAGCAAATGACAAAAAACGAAATTGGTGATAGAAAAGCATGAAACAATGAAGGTTTGCACAGAGTGTTTGTGCAAACGCCCTCCATACCTGGAATTCACTAGTTTGTGCATTTTGTATGTGCACAATGGCGGCAGTCCAAAGCAGCTGAATAGAACGTTGTACAAAAAATGAGACGTGACAGTGTCTCGCGTGACAACATACATGAAGTGAGACAAAGACAGCTGTCACGTACGTGGCAACTGGTTGTCGCTTCTGCAAACGTTTCAAACGTTAGTACCTTCCACATCGACGTCGCATTCTATTCGTGGTGAATAACAGTTCACATGGGCAAAAGCGACAAAAACACAGGGGAAGCCATGTTTTGACGGTTAAATTGAAGTTTGGCGGTCTTGTTCACAAATTCTTTTCAACATGGGTCTATGCGGCTTTCAGATATGCACAATTGTTTTTTACAAAGAGAGAAATTGTTCTTCCGCGACGGACTTGCAATAAGGAAGCCGACAGGGCACGTAGTGATCAACTTTGTACAGGCGTGGCACATACTGATCTGGTTCCGATAACTGTGGCTCATGGTGATCAACGTTTTCAAACCGTGGCATCTTGGGATCAAATTTCTGTACTTGTGGCATATAGCATTCGTTCGAGAGAAAAGCGTGGCATGTACTATGTTTGCCGAGCAATAAAACCCATTAGCCCCCATCGGAACAATATGCACCATTCACCTCTGCCCCTGAACAATAAGCCTATTTTGCCCCTTCCTCGTAAAAGAAAGCCCTAGCCCTCTGCCCGCAGTTGAGGTTGAACCGTCAAAAAATGTGGAAAATAAGCCTAATATACCCAATGATTGTGGCTGGCATGTTCAAGGTTATTGGAACAGAACCCTACCATAAAGATTTTCTGCCGAAAATAACATCTACTTTCTGAATACCATCTACGTGATGGAATTCGTGAATGCACCTCCTTGCCTTGGTGTGCGGTTGGTCGCACATGACTTGTGCACATGTTGAGTGACACTATTCAAATACTCAAAGTGGTATGGGTCATAGTGGTCTTAGTTGCACTGTCAAACCCAAACTTATTGACTGCATGTAGAACGGGTACAACCGCAATCCATTTCATCCTCCCTCACATACTTGCCACTACGTTGTAAACCATTTTCCAACATGCCTCATTTTGCACATAAGTGCCCTCTGCCGCCTTTCCAGCGCTGGTCACAGCCATGAGAGCCTCCGGCAAGTCCTTAAAGATCCATCAATGCTAAGCCGAGCGGAAAATAGAACGTTCAAAAGGATGTGGTGCAGGACAAACGACGATTCGGAGTCTTGGACAAATGGATGATTTGCATTATGCAGTAAGTTTACTTCAATGACAAGTGCCAAGTGCGTCAAGAACATGTATACATTGGGTAGTGTAGAACAACGTGTGGAGTGTTGGTTTTGCAGACCTCTCATCATGCATTGTTGTGTCCTCCCGGCTTGTGTAAATCAGTGTGCAGATGACTGACGGCGAGATGGGAGTTGTTTCTGTCTGTTTGTACAACTTACTATGACCACTCGGTCGTGTCCATGCTTAATGCAGATCCCTGATGCAGGCCTAGCTGGCGTAGGAGCACCGTCGGTTGGTGAGTGCATCCACTAGCAGCTGCCAGACAACTGCCACGACATCACGGATGCTTGCTGGGGTCCTCTGTAGCTTTTCTGCAAACACTGTAGTTTTCTCGGGGGACTGGCTCTCGAGCCCGATTTGCATGTTTTGCATTGTCTCTCCACCGTGTTGTGATTTGTGACGTTCCTGTCGAGCTGTACAGTTTACTATGACCACTCGGCCGTGTCCATACTCATGCAGATCCCTGATGCGGACCCTAGTGGTACCGGTACGTCATCTGGTGGTGGACTACCAGCTTGGAGCTGACCGACGACCATTCCAGAGCTCTAGACGCGACTTGGGACCTCATGCAGTTTTTTCCAGCACATAGGAGTTTATCTGTGGACTAGCCGTGGGTCCAATTTGCATGTTTTTGCATTGTGTGTCCACCGTTTTATACCGGATGCATACATGTGACTAGTCGTAGCGTTCAGCTTTTGATCTTGCAAGTCTAGGTTCACACGGCACAGCGTTCTGACATGTCTGCGCAGAGTTACGGCCAAAACAGTGGTTTTGGGCTGGTTTTAGGACACATCTTGCACTGCCGCTTGCGACACCCGTCGTGTGCCGTGGCAGGTACTTATGCCATGGACCTGTCATTTGTCATTTCTTTCTATGCAAATGCTATTGATGCATTCTCACACTTTGCCATGTGTCTCCTAGCCAGACCCTTGCCGTTGTGTGCACGACTTGTGTCTGTCGTCACCGTCTGACCAGACACTGGCGCCTAGTCGGTGGCTGTGTCGCTAGGAAGCTTCCATACATCTTCTCATGGTACCAGAGCGGTGAGACAGTTCTGACCAAGATGCGTAGCAGAGCAGCAGCAGTGGGAGTCACCGCTGCAGCAAATCCACAAGGACTTATAAACGACAACAGCCGATCGCCGTTGACGTCGCTCACCGTCACCACGTGAGACTGCATCAGTAGTAGCCGCTAGCGGCAGCAGGTGACAGTTATAGTAGAATGCAGCCGCCAGCAGCTATTGACATTGGTACACGCAACAGCAGTAGCATTGAGCAATAGCAGCAAGAACAGGGCGGCAACAACGGTAAGAGCAACGCGCGATGGCAGCAGCAGAGCAGCAGCACGTGGCGGCAGCAACACAGCAGTAGCGCAGTAGCAGCACAGTAGCAGCGCAGCAGTAGTGGCAGCTGCGGCAGCGGCAGTAGCAGAAAACAGCAGCAACGACAACAGTGCACGGCAGAAGANCGTGAGACTGCATCAGTAGTAGCCGCTAGCGGCAGCAGGTGACAGTTATAGTAGAATGCAGCCGCCAGCAGCTATTGACATTGGTACACGCAACAACAGTAGCACTGAGCAATAGCAGCAAGAACAGGGCGGCAACAACGGCAAGAGCAACGCGCGATGGCAGCAGCAGAGCAGCAGCACGTGGCGGCAGCAACACAGCAGTAGCGCAGTAGCAGCACAGTAGCAGCGCAGCAGTAGTGGCAGCTGCGGCAGCGGCAGTAGCAGAAAACAGCAGCAACGACAACAGTGCACGGCAGAAGAAACAACGTATAGCAGCCGCAACGCGTAGTAGCAGCAGTAGCGCGCAGCTGCTGCCACGGCCGCACATGCAACCACCTGGCAGCCGCTCTGCACACAGTCGCGTGGCTGCTGTTGTAGCTGACGCCGTAGTACCAGCAGTAGCTATGCGGAAGTTGCATAGCAGCTTCCGCGCGGCTGCTACAAAGCGACCGTCTACTCGTGCAGCAACCGCGAAGGATGACCTTCCAAAAAAGGGAGCAAGGTCATGTCAACATTTGTCCTTGGTGACGTCATCAGGTCATGCTGATGTCAGCAACTTCCTGCTGACGTTAGCGCTTGCCTTAGTGAAATGTTTGGTCGGAAGGTCAAAAGTTGCCAGCTTTTCAAATTCTCAAGAACCGCTCACATTTATGCAATTCAACCACGCTGATGTCTCAGTCCATAATGGGCGGAGACACGGCTCCGTCCGGCGATAAAGGAAAAATGGTTCTAGATCCCTCTTCTTCCTCCTTAGGGGTCTTGAGCCCACGTTCGTAGGCTATTGAGGACCTGCGGAGCCAACAGGACGAGATGCATTGCCTGTAGCGGGAGCACACTGACGCCATCCGTACACTCACCGAGCTCCTTTGGGGTCATTCCATGACCCCACGACAGACCTCTGAGGGAGCGGCCGGGGCCGCACCCTCTACACAGCACTCAGCTTGAGCATCGGAGACAGGAGCTGGAGACAACCTGTCACCTCTTGATCCTTGGGACGAGGATCTAGATATGCCAGGCATGGAGGGCGACTCCCCTGAGCGTGAGATTTGTGTGCTTCAAGAGCGTCTCCGCTAGTTTCAGTCGAGCTATTGGCCCCCACACACATCTCGCTTTCCCGCGATTTGATCGTCGCCTGACCTCTACCCCAGCGACTTCCCTCTTCTCGGCACCTTTCCCATCCCTCGTTCTTCCCAGCCTGTGGTTGCTCTCCCTACGGAGCGGCAACCCAAGGAATTTGAGACATCGTGCCCACGGTATGTCAGCGAGGACGGTTTTGATCGCTGGAAGATCCTCTTCCAGATCTGTGCCACTCCAGAGGGCGTGTGGCCCTACTACCACAGCCCGTTTAGAGTACGGACCAAGCACATGTGCTGACAGCAGCTAGGGCGATGCGCGGACTTCTTTACGCCATGCCGTGCGAGACCGTCGTCAACCTCCGCTCATTCCTTGGAAAGGCAAGTACAGGCACCGGTGCTAATCCACGCGGGGGCTGGGACCTAGCATTATCCTTGCTTGTTGCAGAGATGCACGCCACCCGCGTCGCGTACATTCGTGCCTTTCACTCGCTTTGTCAGGGGCCTGCCAAGCCTGTAGCCGACTACTGGCGACGCGCCATGCGCATTTACACGCGCCTTGGGACCTCAAGAGGTACACAGCTATGGGAGCTCCGCACGATCATGCTCGGAGTTCACCTTGAGCACACAAACATCTTCACGAGGTACAGTGATGCCGTGCTCGAGCCTTTTTTGGCCTCACTACAGCTTCTTTCGTGGGCGCACTAGCTCTTCCTCCAGGTGACTTCCGCCCGTGAAGCAGCCGTGGCTCATCATGAGACCTCCATTGCTGCAATAGTCATTGTATCACCACCGACAACCCTCTTGTAGACTCCTTCTCCATCCTCTATCACGTACTCTTCCTCCCCTTCCACCCCAATTACACCGACTCAGACACAGGGTGTCGCAGCAGTAGTACAGGGGAAGAAGGGGCGACGGAGGCGCGGCTTGGACCAGTAGTAGTCGCAGCAGCAACCATCATCAAGAAGTAGCAATGGATGCTCCGTTCACTGCTACAACTGTGTAGGCGCCCATCGCTACATCGAGTGCCAACAGCCGCTCGACTTGGCGCGGATAACTCACGGGCTCTAGGCTGCGCATGCTTTACGGTCTTCGTCGAGTAGCACATCCTTCGGGCGCATGGCGACCACGACCGTAGCAGTTCCCGCTTCACCACCGGCAACTAGCAGTGACCCAGACCCACGTGACTGCACCATCGCCAAGCTCTGATACCTTCTGGCACTTCGCTTTCAGGGAGGTGTGAGTGTGTTGTCATAGCCGGGTGGTTCACAGACTGTCTGTTCAATTGTTCTTGTGGCTCGAGATGACTCGTGTGGGGGGGCACAGTCGGCATGCGATGACAATGGGCCTCAGTGTACAGATTGGATTCATGAGTCTTACCTTTGTGCCCTTCGTCATTCCTCCCCACCTGCTGTCCAGCGTCTGTCTGAGGCTGAGTGTTCCATTGCTCGTTGTACAGTGACGTCCTCTACTCGTGATTCCGGTGGCACTTGGATCATTGATTCTGGTGCCACTCATCACATGACCTGTCTTCATAGTGATTTCGTTGTTCTGGACCTTGTTGCGTCTGTTCATTTTGTCCGCATAGGCTCTGGTCAATCCTTGCCAGTCCAGGGTGTTGGAGTCGTATGTTTCGATGGTCCGTCTGACCCCCTGTATCTTTCCGAGGTGCTATTTTTGCCTGATCTTGACCTCAGTTTGCTTTTCTGTACGTGCTTGTACACGGATGAGATTCTTTATGGAGCACACTGTAAAGTCCACGACTGTGGCTGCTATTGACTCTCGTAGCGCTGCTCATCGTGCCTCTGTTCTGGATGACCTGTGTCGTTTATCTCGGACTTTTGCTCCTTGCTCCCCCTCCCCTTTCGCTCGTGTTTTTGTCACTAGTGTTCTGTCTCCTGAGCACCAACGAGTGCTTCATCGCCGCCTGTGTCATGTAGGCTCTGACACTGTGTCGAAGCTCATTCAGTCACAGCCCGCCCTCGGTCTTGACACGACTTCTTTCGAGAAGCCGCCCAAGACCGACTGTCTCTTCTGCACTCAGGGTAAGATGCATCATTGCACCTACCCTGACTCCTATTCACGTGCACTTCACCCTCTCGTGTTAGTCCATTCGGACCTTCTTGGTCCCCATCCTGTCGAGTCTCTGTCCGATCTGGGTCGATAAATCCTAACCGTGGCTGATGAATTCACCCGGATGCGGTGGGTCTATAGCCTGCGCCAGAATAGTGATGCCGCTCTCGTGGTTCGCCTCTAGTTGGTGATGGCTGAGCGTCAGTCCCACCACACGTTGCACACCTTCCGCTCCGATCGCGATGGTGAGTTTCTTGGTGAGATGGATAGCTTCTTCGCCGAGCACAGGATTTTTCACCGGGTCTCCGCTCTTGCTACTCCTCAGCATAACGGTGTTCCTAAGCGCTGGAACCACACCATGGAGGATGCGGTTTCCGCTATGCGGTCTGAGTGCAGTCTTCCGGAGTCCTTCGCTTTTGAAGGCTTTTGCCTACATGACTTGGGTCTACAACCGCCTCCCACACGGTCCTCTTCCGGACCACGTCACATTGTATGAGCTCTGGTTTGGCCACCGTGTTGACGTGCGCCTCGCTCGTGTCTGGGGATCCTTGGCTTTCGTGTGGTATACCGAGGACAAGCAGTGGTGTAAGGTCTCACCGCGGGGCCGCTTGTGTGCCTTCGTCGGCATCTCCCCGTGGTCAAAGGCATGGCGTTTTTGGGACCCTGCTCGTCGTCGCATTGTTGAGTCACGCGACGCGCTCTTCTTTGAGTCCCTCACCTATCGTGATCTGACTTCGATCACTTTGCTGTCCGCCACACATGTTCCCACGTGTGAGGTTTCTCGACGGATGGGGGAGTTTGTGCCTGCGAGCACCCCTTGCCAGGCTGATGTGTCCATTTGATCTCCCTCCATTTCTTAGGCTCTTGATGATCTAGCGATCATCGCTGTCAGTCCAGAGATCTCTCCAGCACCGCCGGCTTCTACCCCTGTCCCCTCGCACCCCACATGTACCAATGATCCTGTACCTGTGTGCACTCCTATGACCGTACCTGTGTCCGCCGACACTCCTGCCTCTGTACGTGGACCTGCCTCACCTACTCCTACTACCACACCGAGCCCCGTGTCTCCCACACTCGCATTTCCTCGCATGTCATCACCAGCTCCCTTGCCTCAGCCCTCCCCAGCTGCGATTGTGCCCGTTCTTGAGCCTGAGGTGCGCCCCTCGAGCCCGGGTTACTCCCATGAGCCTGGCGGTCGTCTTCGACCATTGAACTTCGGAGCTCAACGAGTGTCTGGTCCCGCATCTAGGTGCTCCGCTCGTAGCATCGCGAGTGGTGATCACGGCACAAAGGCCCTAGGCCTGAGTGTCCGCACTGAGCACATAAAGGTACATCCAGCGTGTCCCATAGGGCATGACCTCGTCACTCGCGAGTTTTGTATCGCTTGTGATGCAGCAACCGATCTTGTGGTTGTCACACCTAGCACAGAGGCGTGCGCTCTTGCCACATAGAGCTCTCCCTCTATGGCGCCTGACCCGGACACAGTGAGGGAAGCTCTCTCATCACAGGATGCTGATGCTGGGCGTGTTGCCCGCGAGGATGAGCTTCGCGCCATCCGAGAGCACAGAGTTTACGAGCTAGTCGACCTTCCACCTCGAAGGAAGGTTATGCAGGTGAAGTGGTTCTTTCAGAAGAAAGTGAAGCCGGATGGCTCACTGGAATGCCACAAGGCTCGCTTGGTCATCAAGGGGTGCTCTCAGATTGAGGGTATCGATTACAGTGAAACCTTTGCCCCTATCGGCCGCATGACCCCAGCTCGAACTCTATTTTGTGTGGTGGCTCAGCCTGACTGGGAACTGAACCAGATGGATGTGAACAATGCGTTTCTCCATGGCTCTCTGGATGAGGAGATTTACGTGGCTCAACTACCCGACTTTGAGGACGGTGACAAGGTCTGGCATTTGTGCAAGTCCTTGTACGGCCTCAAGCAGTCTCCTTGGTGTTGGAACCAGGAGATCACTGGCACCCAGACTCGTGTGGAATATGTACAGAGCGAGGCACATCCCTTTTTCTTCATCCGACGGATGCCTAAGTGATTAATTGCCATCCTCGTCTTTGTCGACGACCTTCCGATTGCGTCTCCTTTACTAGAGGCCGTGAAGGAGGCCAAGGCTGTCCTCTAGACTGCCTACAGGATGAAGAACCTTGGTCATGCAGCTGTGTTTCTTGGCATGGAGATCGTGCAAGACCACAAGCGTCATACTCTACTACTGCATCAGTCCCAATACGCACGTGTTGTGGGAGAGCGCTTCAGCAACCTCCTTGGCGCAGTGCCAACTACTTCAAAACCTCTCACGCCTGACGGGCAGGATGCCCTGAAGGTGGACAATCCCCCACAGTCGGGGGAGATAGTGGATGTGACCATGTACCTCCTTGTCATTGGATCTCTGATGTACCTGACCACTACCACACGTCCTGACATTGCATTTGCCGTCAACCATCTTGCCCAGTTTTTGTAGGCTCCACGCGCTAGAGCCCTTCACGCAACTGTACAAGTGGTGTGGTACATGGTCTCCACACTGTACCTCGGACTCTGCTTTCGCCGGCAGTGTTCCGTGGTCCTCGACTCCTACACCGACAGCGACTGGGCGTGGAGCCTAGATGGACGTAGTCGCACCGATTACGTGTTCGTGCTTGGTGGGACCGTTGTGTCCTCGCATAGCGAGAAGCAGGGCTGCATTGCATGTAGCTCATTGGAGGCAGAGTACGTTGCTCTGGGTGTAGGGGCTGCTGAGGCGGAATGGCTGCAACGCTTGTTCCTTGAGTTGGGCCGGTCAGTACCCGCCATTGTGCTTCGTTGCGACAACCAGAGTGCTCTTGCCATTGCGGAAAAATCTGGTGTCTTTCATGCTTGCACAAAACACATTGCGGTTGAGCATTGTTTTATGCGTGATGTGGTGGAGCGACACGTGATCTCCGTTATTTGGATTGGCACTGACATGCAGCGTGCTGACTTCTTGACGAAGGCATTAGCACGCGGAAAGTCACTGGTGACCATTTGTTTTGTTGAACTTTGCCCCTTATGTGAGAGTGGTTGAGTGTGGGGTGTGTCTTTGTTCGTGTCACATTTGTCGTTGCACTCGTGGTTGTAATCGTCTCAGTGTTGCAAGTGTATGGATATGCGTACCATCGGGTCATGGGGGATTGTTGTGATTTGTGATGTTCCTGTTAGCCAGTAGAGTTAACTGTGATCACTCGGCCGTGTCCATACTCGTGCAGATCCCTAATGCAGACCCTGGTGGTACCGGTGCGTCATCTGGTGGTAGACTACCAGCTTGGAGCTGACCAACAACCGTTCCAGAGCTCTGGACGCTACCCGGGATCTCCTACATTTTTTCTACAGCATGCAGGAGTTTATCGGTGGACAGGCCGTTGGTCCAATTTGCATGTTTTTTCATTTTTGTTCCACCGTTTGATGCCAGATGCATACATGTGAGCAGGCGTAGCGTCTGGCTTTTGATCTTGCACGTCTAGGTTTACACTACCGCCTCTGACATGTCTATGCAGGTTACGACAAAAACAATGGTTCTGGGCCGGTGTTAGGACAGATCTTGCACTGCCGCGTGCGACACCCGCCGTGCGTCACGACAGGTACTTATGCCATGGACCTGTCATTAGCCATTTCTTTCTCTACAAATGCTATTGAAGCATTCTGACACTTTGCCTTGTGTCTCCTAGCCAGACCCTTGCCGTTGTGTGCACGACTTTTGACTGTCGTCACCGTGTGACCAAGCACTGACGCTCAGTCGGCGACTGTGTCGCTAGGAATCTTCCACGCATCTTCTCACACCAATCGATGCCGGACTTGAGATTTTCTAGCTTGAGATTTTGCATCTCTAGGTCCAGACGCTATTGCTTGTGGATGCCTGTGCGCAGAGTTACGGCCAAAACAATGGTTTTGAGCCGGTTTAATGACAAAATGACACTGCCAAGTGCATCACCCGCTGTGTGCCGCAGAAGGTTTTTATGATGTGTTCTTGAAAGTTGTCATTTCTCTCTGCATTACTAAGCTATTGGAGCTTATGAGACTTTGCGGTTCTCCCTAGCCTGATCCTTGCTATTTCTGGCACCTGCTTACTTGCTAGTGTGCCAGCTGACTGGACAGTGTCGCCACCTCAGCAACAGTAAGGTTAAGAAGCTTCCTAGCAATTTCTCATGGTATCAAAGCAGTGAGACTCCTCTCGCTGAGCTACACCGTAGAGACACAGCACCAGCAGCAGCACTGAGAGTCACCCTCGCCGCCACATCCTGAGACCCGTCGTAGCCGACGTTAGCAGCAACGACGTCAGCACACAATTGCCACCACCCTAGAAAGAGGAGTTGCGGCAGTAACAAGATCCAACAGCCATGCCGGTGAGCTGCAGCAACACTGGGTGGCAGCAGCAGCCGTGTCTGGCTGCCAGTCTATTAAAAAAATAAGAGAGGGAGTAGCAGCTTGTAGCAGCAGCTCGCGGCGGCTATGAACAGTGGCAGCACGCAACGACAGCATCGCCAGCCGCGAGCAGCAACAGTAGCACAGCAGTAGTAGCAACAGTGCATCAGCATCATTGTAGGTATTGTAGCGATAGCAACAACAGCGGCAAGAGCAGCATTGCAACAGTAGCACCATCTATAGCACAGCAGCAATAGTTGCGGTAGACGTAGCAGCAGCAGACCCGCCACTGGAGCGGCGACGGAGGTGCGCGGCACTGCTGCTGCATAACTCTGCTGCGCAGCTGTGCAAAAATCGCGCAGCACTACATAGGCCTGCATGGCACTGCGCAAGCTTATGCATCCCCTGCACAACTGCGAGCAGGGGGCGACGACGTCACCCCCACCAGACACGCGGAGCTTGCGTGACCAGCAAAGAAAAAAATGGACCTTTTTTTGCCAGCGTAGAATAATGCTAACATTTTTGCTAGCCAAAAAGTGCTCACATCATCACCGACTGTGCTGACATCAGCAATTTTGGGGTCAAAACATTAGTTTTTTCAATGTTTCAACTCCTCAGTTGTTCAGAGTATTTTTTACGTTCCGCCCCATACTGAGCATTACGATGGCGCCGGTCTGTGACAAGGGCAAAGGGCTAGTTGACCCCTCCTCTTCTTCCTCTTTAGGCGTTATGAGTCTGCGGTTGCAGTCCTTCGCGATCGACGAGCTTCGTCGGTCCCAGGACGAGATGTGCCGGCAGCAGCAGCGGCAGTCCGACGCATTGCAGGAGATCACGGAGTTACTAGGGGTTGTTTGGGGGCCTCACAGCAGCCACCTGGAGGATCTATTGGAGCTGCACCATCTGCTAAGCATTCTACACCCTACACAGTGCCGCGACCTAAGCACCATGGATCTCAGGTTGAAACCTGGGATGAGGAGGAGGTTGAGGATGACTCATGCAAGCACAAGCTTCGTGTGCTTGAAGAGCGCATCCGTGAGTTACGCTTGGGGTCGTAGCCTCTCACTCCGCGACCTTCTCGCTGTCAGGTACAGCCACGTCCTTCAACAACATTCACTTTTGGTGGTGTTTTCCTCACTGGTGGGCTCCCCATACCCCGTACACCGTCTCCCAAGCATTAGGTCGCCCTCTCCACGGAGCGGCGACCGAAGGGCTTTGAGACACCTCCACCTCGTTACCATAACGGCGAGGGCTTCGATTGCTAGGAGACCGTACATCAGGTGTGGGCTGATTCTGAGGGTGTCTGGTCCAGACAGCAACAAGAGCGATGCGCGGTCTCCTCTACACCATGTCGCGGGAGACTATGGTCAACTTCTGATCCTTCCTCGGTGAGACCGGGACCGGGACTAAAGCAGATCCACGTCAAGGCTGGCAGCTGGCCTTGACACTTCTCGCTGCGAAGACCCATGCCACGAGGGCAGCCCTACTACGTGACTTTCACTCCCTCCATCAGGTTCCCACGGAGCTTGCAGCTGACTACTAGAGGTGCGCGATGAGACTTTACATGCGCCTTGGGACCAGTGGCGGGACGCAGTTGTGGGCACTCGACACCATCATCAGGGGGCACATTTAAACCACGTGAATCTCTTTACGGGCTTCGACCGTGTGGCTCTTTCTGAGTTGTCGGAGTCACTAGAGCTGCTTCCTTCGGCCCATCGCTACTTCATCCAGGCCACATCGGCTCACGAGGCTGCCATTGTCTATCAGCAAAGTCCACTTGTTGCAGTAGTGACTGCGATCCTGCTTACGCCTTTGTCCCAGCTCACCAGTCCCACCTCCACCGCTTCCTCCCCCTCCTCCTCTACCCCGAGCGGCCACATTCAGGACATTGCAGCGGCCGCACAGGGGAAGAAGGGGAAGAAACGACGGGGGAAGGGACAGCAGCAGTAGCAGCAGCCGAAAAGTAGTGGTAGTGGACGTTCTGTCCACTGGTACAACTGTGGATGAGCTCATCGCTACACGGAGTGTAAGCAACCCCTTGACTGGACTCGAATCATGTGGGCCTTCAGGCGACGCACACGCAGCGGATTTCCTTGAGTGACATACCGACTAGACGCGCCATGACCACAACTGCAATAGACGCATCCGTTTCACCAGGCAGTAGCGGTGATATGGACCCTCTAGGTTGCACGATCGCGGAGCTTCTTCAACTACTGGTGCTTCGTACTCAAGGAGGTACAAGTGTGTTGTCACAGCCAAGTGGTCCCGCCATAGCTTGTGTTATTACGTCTATTGTCCGTGATGATGCTTGTGGTGGAGCTATGTTGGCTTGTGATGAGGATGGATCTGACAATATTGACTGGCTTGATGAGTCACAGATCCGTGCTATTCATCGTTGTCCTGAGTCCTCTGTTGAGCGTCCATTAGAGGCAGAGTGTTCTGTGGCATGTTGTTCAGAGTCGACGTCTGGTCGTGAGCCGGATGGCACCTGGATTATTGACTGTGGTGCCACCCATCACATGACATGTCCTCGTAGTGACTTTGTTGTGCTCGGTCACGTTGCATCCGTTCAGTCTGTTTCCACAGGGTCTGGTCAGTTGTTGCCTGTGTAGGGCGTTGAAGTTGTACAGTTTGATGGTCCATCTGGCCCCTTGTACACTTCTGATGTGCTCTTTGTCCCTGCTCTTGAGCTTAGCCTGCTCTCTATTCGTGCATGCACCAGGATGGGTCTCATTGTTGAGTACTCTGCTGACTCTGCCATAGTGACTGCTGTTGACACATACGCCATTGTGCTTTGTGACTCTGTTGTTGATGAACTACATCGGGTCTCGCGTTGCATTCCCTTTGTTTCTTCTCCCCCTCTCTCTTCTGTGCGTGTGTTTGTCATTGGTGTTCTCTCTCCTGAGCACCAGCGCTTGTTACATCGTCGCCTCTGCAATGTGAGCTCGGACACTGTGTCCAAGCTCATTCGATCTCAGCCAGCCCCTGGTCTTGACGTAGCTTCTTTTGAAAAGCCGCCCACGACTGATGGTCTCTTTTGCGTCGAGGGTAAGATGCATCGCTGCTCTTATCCTGACTCCTTCTCCCGGGCACTGCACCCACTAGAGTTGGTCCACTCGGACCTTCTCGGCCCTCTCCTAGTCGAGTCCCTCTCTGATCGGGGTCGATATGTTCTCACCCTGTCTGATGACTTCAACCGGATGCGGTGGGTCTACAGCGTCTACCACAAGAGCGATGCCGCACTTGTGGTCCGTTTGTGGCTTGTAATGGCTGAGCTTCAGTCTCATCACACCTTGCACACGTTCCGCTCGGATCGTGGTGGCGAGTTCTTAGGCGAGATGGATGCCTACTTTGCCGAGCATGGTATCTTTCACCAACTTTCTGCCCCTGCTACACCACAGCAGGACTGCGCGTCTGAGCGTTGGAACCGCACCATGGAGGATGCGGTTTGCACTATGCAGTCTGAATGCGATGTGCCGGAGTCCAACTTTGAGGGCTTCTCCTACATGATGTGGGTCTGGAACCGCTATTCTCATGGTCCACTTCCAGACCATGTCATGCCGTTTGAGCTGTGGTTCGGCCATCGTGCTGATCTCCGTCTCACTCGCGTTTGGGGGTCCCTCGCCTGTGTCCGGTACACCGAGGACCAGTAGGGGTCCAAGGTCTCACCTCGAGGACACATGTGTACCTTCCTTGGCATCTCCCTACAGTCGAAGGCTTGGCGCTTTTGGGACCCTGCTCGCCATCGCATTGTTAAGTCTCGAGATGCTCTTTTCTTTGAGGCTCTCACCTACCGCAACTTGTCAAGCATTATGTCGCTGGCCGCCGACCACGTTCCTACTTGTGTGGCCTCCCGATGGATGCGGGAGTCTAGTCCTGCGGATGGGTCCATCTGGGCCCCCTCAGTTGTGGTCCGGTCTCCGGCTACTGACAATCCGGCCATCGTAGCAGTGTGTCTAGTAGCCTCATCAGTCCCCTCTAGCACACCTGATCCCGTGTTGGTGTCAGACCCCTTTGGCACGCCTGATCCAGTGTCGGTTTTGGTTTCTTCTGACACACCTGATCCCGTGCCAATGTTAGACTCCTCTGGCACACCTCATCCCATACCGGTGTCAGACCCCTCTAGCCCACCCGATCTCGTGTCAGTTTCGATCCCCTCTGTCACACCTGATTCCGTACGAGCATCAGTGCCCTCAGGCACACCTGATGCTGTGCCATTGTCAGTTTCCTATGACACACCCACTCCCGTGCATGCACTCATGTCCCCTACGGCTCTGGCTGAGCAGCCTTCCCCACAGCATGAGGTGAGCGCCTTAGCATCGGACTACTCCCTCGAGCCCAGTTGTCGGCTTCGACCATNCTGACACACCTGATCCCGTGCCAATGTTAGACTCCTCTGGCACACCTCATCCCATACCGGTGTCAGACCCCTCTAGCCCACCCGATCTCGTTTCGATCCCCTCTGTCACACCTGATTCCGTACGAGCATCAGTGCCCTCAGGCACACCTGATGCTGTGCCATTGTCAGTTTCCTATGACACACCCACTCCCGTGCATGCACTCATGTCCCCTACGGCTCTGGCTGAGCAGCCTTCCCCACAGCATGAGGTGAGCGCCTTAGCATCGGACTACTCCCTCGAGCCCAGTTGTCGGCTTCGACCATTGGCCCGCAGGGCACAGCGGACTGCTGACTCTGCGCCCAGGTGTCTAACTCGTAGTGTTCAGAGTGGGGAGCCTGGCAAGNATGTTAGACTCCTCTGGCACACCTCATCCCATACCGGTGTCAGACCCCTCTAGCCCACCCGATCTCGTGTCAGTTTCGATCCCCTCTGTCACACCTGATTCCGTACGAGCATCAGTGCCCTCAGGCACACCTGATGCTGTGCCATTGTCAGTTTCCTATGACACACCCACTCCCGTGCATGCACTCATGTCCCCTACGGCTCTGGCTGAGCAGCCTTCCCCACAGCATGAGGTGAGCGCCTTAGCATCGGACTACTCCCTCGAGCCCAGTTGTCGGCTTCGACCATTGGCCCGCAGGGCACAGCGGACTGCTGACTCTGCGCCCAGGTGTCTAACTCGTAGTGTTCAGAGTGGGGAGCCTGGCAAGAAGGCCCTTGGCTTGAGTGTCCATGAAGACTACACTGAGGTGCATCTAGCATATCCTGTTGGCCACGAGTTGGTCTCCCGAGAGTTCTTGGTCGCTTGCAATGTCGCAACCGACCTTGTCGTGGTCAGGCCGAGTCTGGAGGCGTGTGTCTTAGCCACTCGGAGCACTCCCTCGATGATGCGTGATCCAGGCATGTTGAAGGAGGCACTTTGAGCTCACGATGCAGAATTGTGGTGTGCCGCTTGTGAGGATGAGCTGAGAACCATCCGTGAGCATGGTGTCTATGAGCTTGTCTACCTCCCGCCTGGGCGGAAGGTTGTACACGCCAAGTGGGTCTTTCGCAAGAAGGTGAAGCCTGATGGCACACTGGATCTCTACAAGGCTCGCTTGATGGCCAAGGGATTTGTAGGTTGAGGGAGTAGATTTTAGGGACACCTTCGCACCTGTTGGCCGCATGACCACCGCTCGCGCTTTTCTCGGGATTGCTGCTCACCACAGCTGGGGGTTGTACTAGATGGACGTGAACAACACGTTCCTCCATGGCACCTTAGAGGAGGAGATCTACATGGTCTAGCCACCTGGATTCGAGGTCAGTGACAGGGTTTGGCGCTTGTGCAAGGCCTTGTACGGCTTGAAACAATCACCCAGGTACAAGAACTTGGAGATCACCGGCACACTGATACATGCCGGTTACGTGCAGAGTGACGCTGGCCCGTCCCTCTTTCTCAAACGGACAGCTGAGAGCTTCACAGTCATCCTAGTCTATGTGGGCGACCTCCTTATTGCGTCTCCTTCTATGGAGGTCTTGAAGGAGGCCAAGGCAGTTCTCTAGGCTGCCTACAGGATGAAGGACCTTGGCCCTGCAACTGTGTTTCTTGAGATGGAGGTCGTGCGTGATCGTCAGCGACGGACACTCTTGTTGCATCAGGCACGTTATGCCCGCATTATGGGGGAGTGGTTTGCTGACCTCCTGGGTGCAGTTCCTACAGCCTCCGCCCCCATCACACCTCATGGACAGGATGCTCTCAAGGTAGATGATCCCACAAACCAAGGGGAGACAGTGGACGTGATCCTGTACTTGCACCCGATTGGCTCTTTGATGTACTTGGCCACTACCACACGACCCGACATTGCCTTCGCCGTCAACATCCTTGCACAGTTTTCACAGTTTCCTTGTGCGAGAGCCGTTCATGCAGCTGTGCAAGTGGTGCGGTATGTGGTGTCCACACCGTACCACAGACTTTGCTTTCGACGGCAGTGTTCGGTGGTATTCGACGACTACACATACAGTGACTAGGCCTGGTGTCCTGATGGGCACATTTGGACAGGCTATGTGTTCCCGCTTGGTGGCACCGTTGTGTTGTGGCACAGTGGCAAGCAGGATTGTATCGCACGTAGCTCATTAGAGGCTACGTATGTTGCTCTGGGGGCTGGGGCTGTTGAGGCGGTATGGCTGCAGCGTCTATTTTGTGAGTTGCGTCAGTCTGTGCCTTGCATGGTTCTGCGCGGTAACAACCAAAGTGCTCTTGCCATTGCAGAGAACTCTGGTGCATTTCATGCACGCACGAAGCACATTGCTGTTGAGCATCACTTTGTGCGTGATCTTGTGGAGCGACAAGTGATCTCCGTTATCTGGGTGGGCATGGACATGCAGCGGGCTGAATTCTTGACCAAGGCACTTGCGCGAGGAAAGTTCATGGTGGCCATTTGTTCTGTCAGGCTACGCCCCTTGCCTGAGAGTGGCTGAAAGTGGGGTGTGTGAGCATGGAATGTTGAGCATCTTGTTGTGCACCTATGTCAGTTCTGCACGTGTATGGACATGCGTACCATCGGGCCATGGGGGAGTGTTGTGATGCGAGTTCTTTCTGTCTGTTTGTACTGCTTACTGTGACCAATCGGTCGTGTACATGCTCGTGCACATCCCTGATGCGGGCCTAGCTGGTGCTGAAGCACCGACGGTTGGTGGGTGCATCCACTAGCAGCTGCCAGACAGCTGCCTTGACGTCCCGGATGCTTGCTTGGGTGCTCTGCAGCTTTTCTACAGACGCTAGAGTTTTCTCGGTGGACTGGCTTTCAAGCCCGATTTGCACGTTTTGCATTGTCTGTCCACCGATCGACACCAAACTTGTGTGTGTGACTGGTCGTAGCAGCCGGCTCGAGATTTTGCATCTCAAGGTTTAGACGGTGTTGCATTTGCATATCTGTGCGCAGAGTTACGACTAAAGCAATGGTTTTGAGCCGGTTTTAGGACAAACTGACAGTGTCGCGTGTGTCACCCGCTGTGTGCCGCGACACGTATTTATGCGGTGTGCTTGTCAGTTGTCATTCCTCTCTGTATTAATAAGCTGTTGGAGCTTATGAGACTTTGCGCATTTCCCTAGCCTGATCCTTGTTGTTTCTTGCACTTGCTTGCTCGCTAGTACGCCGGGTGACTAGACAGTGTCGCCACGTCAGCAGCAGCAAGGTTAGGAAGTTTCCTAGCAATTTCTCACGGACGGTGCTGGAGCATCGTACGGTGGAGCTGAGGTATGCTGAGGTCTGCATGCGGTTTGCTAGAGCCTCTTCCTTCAGACGTCTGGCGTGCTCAATTCCATCGGAATGTCTCCTCAACATTCACAACGCTGGCAATCACTGCCTTTGCGAACACTAGTTGCATGCGTCTTGTGCCAGATCTGACTGCACGGTTGCACTTGAAGCGTCATGTTGTGCTTAGGGTCCGAGTTTCAGGTCATTCGTGCACTGTTGTTACACGGGTCATTCTAGCCTAGACGTTGCCTGGGTTTAGGCAGTCATAACTCCTTGCTGCTATTTTTCTAGATGATTTTGACCACACTACTGGGTTTCCATTGTGAGTATATTGGTATAGTCCAGTTTTCAAGAAAAACACACGACGCCCTTGTTTGGGGCTATCAACTGCCTGGCATGGCTCACCAAGAAAACTCAGCCTGCCAGGAAACGGTGAAAAATGCCGATCCCCCCTGTTCTCTTACCCGTGACAGTCATATACCCCTCCGTCGGAACAATAAGCACCATCCATCCCTCCGTCGGGGCGATAAGCCACATCCACCACTCCGCCAAAACAATAGGCCCCATCCGCCCCTCCGCCAAGACGACAAGCCTCATCCGCCCCTCCGCTGGAACAAAAAGCATCATCTGCCCCTGCCCCAGAACAATATGCCTCATCCGCCCCTCGGATAGTACTTGACCTCACACCGTAAAAAATCAGAGAACATACGACTAATGCACACAATGTCCATAGTTTGACTGTTCACGACCATTGGAATGGAAGCCTACCATAGACAAGGGCTGACAAACGTAAATGCCTTGACCTGCGCAGAGGCTTGGCATGGTACCCTACTGTTCTTGAATTTCGATTCTAAATAAATTTTTGCCAGCTCTTTTCAACGAAAATCTTCTTTTGTCGAATTGATTAGGTGCCACCTAAATGATTTCTCCAAAACAAAAAACAAAAAACTAAGATGTGTCCTGTGTTTTTCTTTGATGGTATTGCAAAAGGCGCCTTTCCGGTTCAGGTCCTTTGAAAAAGTCAGAACGTGGGGCCGAAAGAGAGTGGCGCGACCCTCTGACGAGGCGAACTGCGTCGTGTCGCCTCGTCAGACCGGCGTTGGTCAACACTGCCGCCGGTGGCAGCGGTGTCGAACAGCCTTGACGACGAAATCAAGGAACCCATTTTTTTGTTGATCGAAAGCTTAGGTGCCACCTAAACAACTCTGGAAGCAAAAACCATGGACGAAATTAAGGAACACATAATTAGCAGTTTTGAAATGATCAAAATTCAAGAACAGTAGGGTACTCGTCAATGCACCTCTCTGCTTGGGTGTGTGGACGGCCGCCCATGACGGGTCAAAATTTTGAATGATGCATTTGAAATACACGAAGTGGCACGAGCCACAGTCATCTCGTTTGCACTGTCAAACCCGTATGTATGTTCTACAACAGTTATGACCGCAATAAATTTCCACCTCCTTCGCGTAATCACGAGTACATTGGAAAAACCATCTATCGACATGTCCCATGTGCGAGATACACGTCTTGTGTCATCGTTGCAGTGATGGGGTGGTCGTCCAGAAGTTGTGCACGGTCCTTGGGGAACTATGACAATCCCTCTCCCTTCCATGGTCCACGGCACTGCGGTGGCCGAGTGGGAAAAGATAAAGCACGCATGGGACATGATCAACCCAAACACACCCGTCGACCCATACACTATGTGTTGACAGTTGGGCATGCGGGCACCCCATGCTCGCCGGATGTACTGCCCACCGAATTGGGAGCCATGGGTCTTGATGTGGCCTATTCCCTGTTCGCGGTTGCAACAATGTAGTACATGGCTATGCGCTACACAGAGGTTGCCATGGTCACCTTGTACTTGGCGTTACTCAACCCTATGTGCAGGTCAGATGAGTTCAATCAATTTTGAAATGAAATGAACAGACTACCATGCCTGTTGTCATTACTTGTCTGTAGAAGATGATTTTTATGCCCACCATTATGTTCTTTCTATAGACTTATTCATGAGAAATGTGTCATCCAATGTATTATAGTTATAGGGCATATCCGCCTTGTACTACATTACTTACGACCACAATGTATGTTACTTCAGACACATTTTGAACAACATTACATGTGGACCGGAGGCCTATCTTTAGACACTTCCTTAACAGCCTTGCATCAGACGCATAATGAACAACCTACCACACTACACACTCTTGCTTGTGACATGTACGAATGATGAATAACGTGAATGAGTGTGAAATTGACGTTTGCAGGTGGATTAGGGTGTAGGGTCGGTGACATAAGGTCTTTCCTCAAACTGTTTCCTCACATAACTCAGGGTCATCTACTTATGTAACGTCTTTGTAGTCAACCCACGCGTATGTTGAAGACATCTACAATTCCCTGCCTACTATTTGGACATTTGTTGTCCTTGCAAACGACCTTTAGTTCAACATGGGACCAATGTAAACTTCTGTTTGTGAAATCTGTTGTACAACATCATTCATGCCGCGACACATAATTGAGAGTGGAATGAGTTTGGAAAATATTCATGGATGAAACATGCATGACTAATGACTACAGACAGTGAACGGTCACTCTTCATAGGCTGCCACGGCAGTTGCAAGACAGAGGACTATCAAAGCGATTAGCGACGTAATCCAATTGGCCTCCTTGCCATTTACTAAGCTGGCCAGGCAGTTATTAGGTTCGGCAACACGTATGGTTGCCAGTGCATGAACGTCCGCCAGGTCATGCCCCAAGATGGAGCGGGGGGTGTTTCGATGCAACGATGATAATGCGGAAGTTATGAAAACAGCCATGCAAGTATTCGGTGTGTGGAATGATAGAAAGCCAAAGGATTGGAATTTCTTTAGAACAAAAGTGTATCCCCATTTGCACATGACAAGAAGTATTGTGAACCGATGAATGTTAAGTATAAAAGAAATAATGTTCTCGTCGTCATATGGTATCGTGTAACTCATGTGCATGCATGAGGTGTGCATGCACAAAATCAAGTGCAAAACCTTTAGCAAGTGTAATAGAATTACCAGCAAACCCTTCCGCAACAGGAAGTGAACAATATGGCGTCACATTGAGAGTCCGACATTTTTCAGGGGTACATAAAACTTATTATTCTGAGGCACGTGTGGATGAGGCTTATTGTTAAGTGACAAGGGCGGATGGGGGTTTTTGTTCTGGCGGAGGTGTGGATGAGGCTTATCGTTACAACACACGGACTGATGTGGCTTATTGTTCTGATGGAGGGGCAGATGGGGCTTATCATTCTGACGAAGGGGCGGATGTGACTTATTATCCAAAACGAGGGGTACATGAGTAACAAGCTCTACAGAGCTGAGCTTGTCTTAGATCTGCGAGGAGTCTCTTAGTTCCTCTCATTCTCAGTTGCTAATCCATTCATACTTAGTTTTGTTTGCCTTTCTAGCGCAAACTTCTCCGCGCTCAGTTTTCTCTCACAAGTCACAGAGTAGCTAAAGGGGCCATTCCTACTCCAATCACGTAGTAGCCCAAACAAGCCGCTCCACAGTAGTTTCTTCCTTGGTATCAGAGCCAAAGCGTAGCAGAAGCAGCAGATCTGAGCAGCAATGAGGCATACAGGTCCCAGTCAACGCTAGCGGTCCCAGAAATGCGCCCGTGCGAGGAAAACTCTGCCAATTTTTTTAGCAGAGTTAACCCACCGGGTAGCGCCGTCAAAACCCTTCTGACACAAGGGGAAATGCTACCAATTTTATTTCAGCAGCACTGGCTCTATGACGGCGGTAGCGTTAGCAGATTCGCGGCCGGCGAACCGACGGGCGATGTCGTGACGGCACCGACACAAGTGGCGATGGTGCCACTGGCAAGGGAAGTCCCTTGCCAACCCGCCTTCCCTTCTCTTGCTTGCTTCTAGTGCCAATATAGCAGGAGAACTCACAACAGTTGTAGTAGTAGCAGCAACACAGCTGTAGTAGCCACAACAATAGTTGCAACGAGAGTCATGGCACCAACCACAACGCAGCAGCAGCCGCAGCGTAGTTGCATAACTAGAGTAGAGCCTCAGCCGCAACAGTAGCAGCCAAGGGTGCAAGAGTAGCGGCCACAACAGTAGCCGCAGTGTAGTTGTAGCCAGAGTAGCAACATCATTGTAGTAACTACATTAGTAGCGGCGGTGCAATAGTAGTTGCAGCGGTAGCAGCAGCACATCAGTTGCAACATTAGTAGCTGTAGCAACAGCTAAGGTGGCAGCAACAGTCGCAACTTTCATAGTAGTAGCAACAGCGGTGACACAGGAACAGCCTCAGCAATAGCAGTAGTGCAATAGAAGCAGCATAATAATAGTTGCGATAGCAATAGTAACAATAGTTGTAAAGTAGTAGCAGCCATAGTAGTAACAGCAGCGCGGCAACCGCGGCGTCAGTAATGACTTCTTGCTGATGTCAGCACTTGTGAGCCGCCGCTCACGTTAGTCGTAATCAGCTGATGTCACGACGGACGTCCCTGTTGATGCAACCAACCAAGAAGAAAAACTATGAACTCGAACCAGGGCCATGGCTAAAACCCAACTGGGAGGGTTCCTCCTCTGTTGGAAGACCCACTGGTCCCCCTTTTCTACTATACCTACAAAAGCTGCAACAACAGCAAGAGCAACAATAGCAGCCGCTACAAAAACATTAGCTACAGCTACAGGCGTAGTAGTAGAAGCAACAGCAGCACCAGTAGCACTAGCAGCCACTCCAGCAGCTGCAACAACAGTGGCCATGCTACTGCCACAACACTAGTAGCAAGAGCAACACGAGTAGCAGCAGTAGCAACAACAACATCAGTACCAAGCGTAGTAATAGTAGCAACAGTAGCATCAACAGTAGCAATAGCTTGCATGCTTTTTCGCTGGTGCCACTTGCTCTCTAGACCCCTTAGCCGCCATTTTCCATCATCCTACAGCACTTACGCAACAACTTGAAGCACTGCAACCACTGACACCGCGGAGCCACGTGAGTGGTGCGCCATCCTCCCTTCCTCAGAGGCATGCCAGTCATGTTGTTTTGCACAATGCATTGCTTGGCATAGCATCAAAAATAGCACCAGAGGTTGACTTTGACTTCAGTCCTTGGCCCCACTCTGGATGTCGGCCGTAAGGCAAAGGACTTAGAGGCCCCGCCACCACCACTCCAGGCTGGCGAGCACTTCGAGAGCTGGGAGCTCAGCTTTCCCATCTAGTCATAGGACAGAGGTCTATAGCTGTAGTACACTCACTTGTACGATCCCTCCCAGGTCAAACAGCTGCATGATGTTGGTCGCGTCGTACGCGCTCTTGTCCCGGTCGTCCCTTTAGCAGCACGCGTCGCCATCGAGCCATTCCTCGACAACTTCACCACTTGCAAGACTTCAGAACCCGCGGCTGTGTGGCACATCCTAACGCGCCCCCATCACATCTATAGTGAGACAAAGACCAGCTGTCTGCTCAAGGAGTTCAGCTCCCTCCACACGGGGGAGACTGAGTCGGTCACCTCTTACTGGACGCAGGTGGTGGACATCCCCCACCGCCTGGGCGACGCTGCTCCATCCCCTCTTACAGCGCTCCTGACCTTCAACCGCGATCCCACCAACGTATTCTTTTACGTCTTCGTACACTACACCAAGGACGTCCTAATTGTAAGGGCGGCCCATGGCACCCTCATGCCCTGGGCATACGAGCTATTCCTCAAGATTGAAGAGGCTCGTATGGAGTCGCTTTTTCACCACATAGGACCCTTGCCTCCCATGTAGTTGCCTCCATAGCTGTCGCCACTCCCGTAGCAGCTGCGTCCGTCGGCTCTTCGTCATCAGGGAAGAAGATGCACAAGGGAAAAAAGGGCAAGGGCCAGTAATAGCAACCGACTTGACCCAGTGGCAGCGGCTCGCTCTGCCACAACTGTAACCAGCTTGGCCACGAGTGGTACACATGCCTGCTTTCGGCGGATGAGGCGCGCGTCATCTCCATCATGCATCGCCAGCGTGAGTGCAATCTTGTTGCTGCTCCCGTAGCTATCGGCGCCCCTCATGCCTCCACCCTATCGGATGGCTCCACTCCTTCGAAAGTCGGGCCGGTCCTCCCATCCCCAGCCCTATAGCAATACCATCCACAACCATCGGTGCCACTCCTTCCGACACATGCACAATTCTCCTCTTTTATGGGCTCTGACACCATCACACCGGACTCGTTATACGCCCCTAGGGCCTCCACTCGTGAGCATCAGTTGGCGCAGTTCATCGCGATCCAACTCGGCCTGCGTCGCCTTCCCCATAGGGAAATGCGAGTTGCATCACCACCTGTTCACATGTCTTGCCTTACATGATAGAGACTGAGCTTCGGTCATTTCCTTCTTCCTCGTCCATCCCACCCTCTCCCATCCCCTCCCCTCTCCTTCCTTTTTGTGATGATATGGCATGGCTGGATGCGTGGTAGTCTCGGTTTGCCCCCTCGTCAACCGTGTCCGCGTCGTTCGCCCACTGTCTTTTGTCGGTATGTGACCTGGCGACACCAGTCCAGGTTCATGCCGAGACCNTGCCACAACTGTAACCAGCTTGGCCACGAGTGGTACACATGCCTGCTTTCGGCGGATGAGGCGCGCGTCATCTCCATCATGCATCGCCAGCGTGAGTGCAATCTTGTTGCTGCTCCGGTAGCTATCGGCGCCCCTCATGCCTCCACCCTATCGGATGGCTCCACTCCTTCGAAAGTCGGGCCGGTCCTCCCATCCCCAGCCCTATAGCAATACCATCCACAACCATCGGTGCCACTCCTTCCGACACATGCACAATTCTCCTCTTTTATGGGCTCTGACACCATCACACCGGACTCGTTATACGCCCCTGGGGCCTCCACTCGTGAGCATCAGTTGGCGCAGTTCATCGCGATCCAACTCGGCCTGCGTCGCCTTCCCCCTAGGGAAATGCGAGTTGCATCACCACCTGTTCACATGTCTTGCCTTACATGATAGAGACTGAGCTTCGGTCATTTCCTTCTTCCTCGTCCATCCCACCCTCTCCCATCCCCTCCCCTCTCCTTCCTTTTTGTGATGATATGGCATGGCTGGATGCGTGGTAGTCTCGGTTTGCCCCCTCGTCAACCGTGTCCGCGTCGTTCGCCCACTGTCTTTTGTCGGTATGTGACCTGGCGACACCAGTCCAGGTTCATGCCGAGACCGGGATCGTTGACTCCAAGGCCACACATCACATGAAGGCCTCGTGCAAGGCCTTCAGTATTCCTGGTCCCGTTGCCAGTGTGTCCGATGTTTGAACGAGCTTTGGCTAGGTATTACCTGTCCGCGACGTCAGTGTCATTTGTTTCTGTGGTTCCGTTGGGGACGTCTTTGTGTCCGATGTCCTCTTTGTCCCTAGTCTTTAACTCGACCTCCTATTTGTTACTGTCCTCGACCGCATAAGCATGGATGTTCTGCACTCACGTGGTGTCGATATTGTGTCGTTGCATCCATCCGGTCATGTCTTCTTGCACGCCACCTCTCGTGGCAACTTGTGGCATGTCCCTCGTCTATCCTCCTTGTCGACCAACACAGGCCACGCATTTATTACCAGCGCGCTCACTCCGCAGCACACCCACCTTCTCCACCGTCACCTCTGCCACGTCCACTCAACTACCATTGACAGTGTGCTCTAGACCCAACCGGCCAAGGGCCTTGACCCCACTTCCTTGCGTTGACTACACTCAGGGGAAGATGGACCACTCCACTTACCCTCAGTCATCCTTCCATACGTCCGTCCCCTTGGAATTGGTCCACTCCGATGTCATGGGCCCCCTTCCCATAGAGTCCGTCGGGGAGCACGGATGCTATGTCCTCACCCTCACTGTCGACTACTCCCGTTGTAGCTGAGTCTTCTGCCTTCGACAGAAGAGCGATGTCGCTCCCACCATTTGGAACTGGCTCGTTGGTGCAGAGTGTGAGTGTGGTCATCTCCTTCACTCTTTCCACTCTGATTGTGGCGGTGAGTTCATGGGCAAGACCACGACCTTCCTCGCCTCCCGCGGGATCCATCATAAGACGTTTGTACTTACACACCCGCCGAGAACAACGTCTCCGACTAGTGGAACCGCACCATGGCCTACGCACTATGTGTGTCAAATTTGTTCTCTCCGATGGGTTCTACTTCGAGGCCGTGGCCTACAAGACCTAGGTCTGGAACCAGATTTCCATGCCGTACCAGAA
This sequence comes from Penium margaritaceum, assembly GCA_023375785.1. NCBI lineage: Eukaryota > Viridiplantae > Streptophyta > Zygnematophyceae > Desmidiales > Peniaceae > Penium > Penium margaritaceum. The sequence continues at coordinate 78,129 of SZWC01009465.1, forward strand.
CTGGTGTGGTCAGTGGGCTGATCTCTGCCCGGCTTGTGTCTAGGGCTACGTGGCCATTGTGTGATTGCCGATCTTGTAGTAAGGTGGCAAGCTTGCCCCTCGCGAGCGTCACCATACCTTCCTTGACGTCTCGCGCCGGTCCAAAGCCTGGAGATTCTGTGATCCATCCTAACACTACATTGTCGAGTCCTGGGATGCCCTCTTTTGTGAGGAGTTGTTTCTGCATGACTTCGTCTACACTGGCTCATCGATGTCCCTCTTTTCGCTATGAGTCCGTCCTCCATTCTGCCGCTTCCCGGCAACGCATCGCCTTCACCTGCAACACCCTCCAAGCGGGCAGCCCCGCCTGCACCTGCTGGCCCCTCTGGGCCGGCAACCCAGCCTTCACATGCTGGCCCTTCCAGGCCGGCAGCCCCGCCTCCATCTTCTGGTCCCTCCTGGCCAGCAGTCCAGTCTTTACCTACTGGCTCCACCTGGCCGGCAGCCCTGCCTTCAAGTGCTGGCCCCTTCGAGCCGGCAACCTAGTCTTCACTTGCTGGCCCCATCGGGCCGGCAGCTCTGCCAACACCTTTTGGCCCCACTGAGCCGGTAGCCCAGCCTTCACCTGCTAGCCCCTCCAGGCCGGCAGTCCCATCCACATCCGATGGCCCCTAAGGCTGCACACAGATCCTAAGATCCGTGGAAACAACCCAAAAATCCGGATCTAGATCCGGATCCACGGATCCCGATCCAGGATCCTGGATCCGATCTGTATCCCTGGATCTGGATCCGGATCCTTTGATGGAGGGGAGGGGGCTGAGAAAACTGTGCAAGAGATCCCGGTCATGTCTTCCAAGTAGCATGTGTGTCGTGGGTTTGAATTCAAACGGTCAAGATGTGCGCCCTAGTTTTGAGCGAGACGAAGTTCAGCCGCCACGTCAAATGAACCGCTGAAGTCCATTGTACGATGAATGACTATCTTGTCCTTTGGTTAGGAAATACTATTTTCCTGGTGCCGGGTCTCAGGTTTGTAGATTTCTGGTACCGAGCCACTATTGTGTAATAGAAAAGCACCAATTGGAGCCATTCTTGTTGCAAGACTTCTAGCTAGTAACCGACAGATGCTGACATTTCTGCTATTGCTACGTCTATTTGACGTTTGAACAGTCAAAGAAATGTTCAGTCGTTTAAACTTTAAATGCATGAACGGAAAGGTACATTATAGTGGTGCTACACAGATGTGGCAAAAGTGCGTGCCATATCAGCATTCAACTCTGTGCGATGTTCGTTGGCCATTGACTGTAGCGCAGAAAGAGGGCTCCTACATGAACATAAGAAAGTGCGAGGTCGCCAGAGTTGATACTAATCCCTCCTTTTCTTTAATCTACAACTTCAGCCAGATTCACTGATTAGTTCTCCAAGACAAGGATTTTTGGATCCAGGAGCAGGATCCACGGATCCGGATCTAGGATTCGGAACCTCGGATCCGGATCCAGGAGAAGGATCTGTCCCACGGATCCGGATCCTCCCCAAGCTCCGCGGATAGGATCCTTGTGCAGCCTTAATGGCCCCTCTGGGCCGACTGCCTTATCCGCGTCCGTGGGTCCCTCCGAGCTAATAGCCCCGTCCGCGTCCGCTAGATCCTCCGGGCCGACCATCCCGTCCACGTCAGTTGGACCATTTGGAGGCACCCTCTCATCATCCCAAAGGGCGTCCTAGGAAGCGACCGACTCACTCTCGACTGCCCCCTCTCTTCCGCATCCCACCCTGCCACGCTGCACACGTGGCACGAGTGGCAGCCTTCGACCCAGGCCATCAAGGTGCTCACAGGCCGCCGCACCGCGCCCTCTTGCGCCACGGCCCCCCATCGCCCCACAAGCCTCCTCGCCTCACAGCAGACCCATCCTCACAATTGTGAGTGGGGACCCTTGCACCAAGGCCCTTAGCATGGCCACGTTGGNGGCAGCCTTCGACCCAGGCCATCAAGGTGCTCACAGGCCGCCGCACCGCGCCCTCTTGCGCCACGGCCCCCCATCGCCCCACAAGCCTCCTCGCCTCACAGCAGACCCATCCTCACAATTGTGAGTGGGGACCCTTGCACCAAGGCCCTTAGCATGGCCACGTTGGCTGTTGTCGCAGCTCTCCACCCAAGCTATGCACTAGGCTATCACAAGCTCCATCAAGAGCACAAATACGCCGACATGGCCGCGCTCATGTGCATACCACTTGGGGCTCGGGACGCGCACGCCCTCACTCTCTGCTCCACAGTACGCCTGGAGGACCTATCCATCCTACGTAAGGCTCGTGCTTCCCCTGAGGCCACACACTGGGAGGTTGCATGTGTTGGCGAACTTGCTGCCATCTGGCAGCATCAGGTTTACGAGCTCGTGGACCTCCCCCCCGACCACAAGGTCATCGGTGCCAAGTGGGTCTTCCATTGCAAATGGAAGCCCGATACCTCTTTGGACAAGTACAAGTCTTGTCTTACGACCAAGGGGTTTGCTTAGGTCCGTGGGGTCGACTACGAGTAGATATTTGCTCCGGTTGGCCGGTTCTCTACTAGCCGGGTGCTGTTTGGTCTGGTTACCTAGCACGAGTGGGAATTGCATCAGATGAACATGAGTAATGCCTTCCTCCATTGCTCACTAGAAGGCAAGGAACTGTACATGATGCAGCCCGTAGGCTTTGACAATGGCATTGGCATGGTTTGGTGACTGCGAACGGCCCCCTACGACTTGAATTAGTCGCCTTGCTACTGGAGCCAGGAGATTAGATGCACGCTCGTTCTTGGCGGCCTCCTTTGCAGTACCGCAGACCCTACATTTTTCATCAGCCCGAGAGGCTAGCCCTTTGTTGCTGTCCTAGTCTACATTGACAACCTCCTCATTAGGTCACTAGACCCCGCTACCATTCAACGCGTTAAGGACCTACTGCGTGCCACCTACCAGATGAAGGACCTTGGGACTGCCCAAGTGTTCCTCGGTATGGATTTGGAGCATGAAAGCTCCCAAGGTGTCCTACACATCCACCCGGCTTCCTACGTCCAGATCCTATCTGCTCGCTTTGCCGAGGTTTTGCCTCTCGTGCCAAGCGCGTCCTCACCCATGTCAAGTGATGGCTAGGCAAAGCTGAAGAGCCTAGACCCAGTCGTTGTGGAGGGGCTAATCAACGTGACCACATACCTCCAAAACATCGGATCATTGAAGTTTCGTGTGACGATGAAGGAGCTGAACATCGCGGTTGCCATCAACCTCCTGGGGAGATTCTCCCAAGATCCTCGTCACCTCCATTTTGAGGCCGCAAATGCATATTGCGTTATGTTGTCTTGACTCCACGACGAGGCCTTATGTACCATCGACAGCTGCCCGTTGTCGCAGTGGGCTACATTGATAGTGACTGGGCTGGCAGGAGAGGAGAGGAACCAAACAGCCCTCGCAGTGGTGCTCCCCGTCTTGCTGAGGCATGGTAGCATTTGCTGACGCGCAAGGAGGAGCAGGGCATGGCACTGGTCATCACAAATCGTGTTAAGCTTCATCGTCTTTATCTGAAGCCAGATGCACCTATAGCTGAGTATTGGGATGCGGCGATGGACATCAGGCGTCGGATCTTGGGACAAGGTGCCCCTTGCATCATCCTCGAGTGGCTTGATCTGGTGTTGCTCCATCTCGGCGAGTCGTACGAGGAGTTTCGTCGTGACCTGCTGCAACGTCTACGAGTAGCCGACATCGAAAGCACCAATCTGTCAATGGTGTTCGAGGAATTGAGGAACTACAAGGACATACTTTGGGGGGAGGATCGAGAGGCTGATCCCTCTAATGCCACTGCCTTCATACATTAGGGGCCTAGAGCTCTACACGCCATGGCAGGACGGGGAGGTTATAAAGGTGGAGGTGGTCGTGGAGGCCAGGGCGGTAGAGATCAGGGACACGGGTGAGACACGGGGACCCGTACATGCAACTACTGCCATCAGCCTGGTCACTACTGGCGTGCCTGTCCCGTGTTGCAGCACATCATGAACCCATAGCAGCAGCAGTACCAACAGCAGCCCTATCAGCAGCAAATGTGTCCACCAACCATGGGATCATTGACTGCTCTCACCTAAGGAGCATAGATCCACTCTGGGCCACGTGGCCCCTCACCTACTGCTACAGCCACATTCGGGCCACCGATGATGCAACCGATGATGTAGCCAATGATACAGCCGATGCTGCAGCCGATGTTGTAGCCCATGATGCAATGACCGATGATGCAACAGCCAATGATGCAGCAGATAGTGCAGCCGATGATGCAGCCAACTGCTTTTGTACCTCTTGTGTACTACCTGCCTCCACACTCCGTAGTGCTAGTTCCCGCACCCGAGTGGGCACAACGCATGTACGCCGACATGGCAATGACGTAGGTGCCAGCACCACCGCCCCAGCATGCTGGATGGCTTCCCATCATAGAGTTGCAGCCACCCTAGCCGACAGCAGCACCACAGACGACAGGTCAGGGGCTCGGTCACACGCACATCACTACATCTCACACACTGTCCATGCATGATTGGTTGTATGATACAGCATCGTCTCATCACATGTCACCTCATTGCCAGCTGTTCACGTCACTGTATGCCACGCATAATTTTGATGGGGTGAAGACTGGGTCGGGGGAGGTACTTGCCGTTGAAGGTGTCGGGACTCTAGTTCTCCAAGCACCAGGGGGGTGCTGTGGCTGACTGGTGTGTTGTATGTCCCCAAGTTGAAGGTGAATCTGTTGTCGGGAGGACAGCTAGACCAGCAATCAAATGTTTCCACCATCACGCAGAAGCAACGATGCATGATCTTTGATGCCTCAGGGTCATTGCTGGCTCATGGACCATTGCATGATGACATGTTGTACATAATCACTCTCTTTCCTCCTGTCCCCTTAGCCAGAGCACAAGCACATGTCACAACCAGAGTTGACACAAAACACACTTATCTCATCCATCGTCGTCTTGCACACATCAACATGGCACTTGTCGCTGACCTCATAAAGCACACCCCTGCATACAGGCTCCTACCCACTGACTGTCAGCATGGTCTAAAACCAGGAGCATGCCTTGAGTGTCATGAAGGAAAATCCCACAGACGGACTTTTCCTACCTCAGAGAGAGAGAGAGAGAGAGAGAGAGAGAGAGAGAGAGAGAGAGAGAGAGAGAGAGAGAGAGAGAGAGAGAGAGAGAGAGAGAGCATTTCTCCCCTCGCAGTGGTGCACGCTGATGTCACTAGGCTCATGCCCATGCCATCCATGCAGTATGGCTTAGTGTACGTCTTGACTTTGACTGACGATTACAGTCGGTTCCGCTGGGCTTTCCTACTGAAAAAAAAANNNNAGAGAGAGAGAGAGAGAGAGAGAGAGAGAGAGAGCATTTCTCCCCTCGCAGTGGTGCACGCTGATGTCACTAGGCTCATGCCCATGCCATCCATGCAGTATGGCTTAGTGTACGTCTTGACTTTGACTGACGATTACAGTCGGTTCCGCTGGGCTTTCCTACTGAAAAAAAAAGCTGATGCTCAGCGTGCCATTGCTGAATGGATAGTACTAGCGGAACGTCAAACAAAAAACAAAAACAAAAAACAAAAAAAAAACAAAAAAAACGTACGGACAGAGGTGGAGAATTCCTCGGATCTCTGACCTCTGAACTCAAATCACGAGGCATAGAACATCAGACCACCGCTCCTACACGCCCCAACAAAATGGGGTTGCAGAGGTGAAATAGGACTCCGGGAGATGCCTGTTGGGGAGTCTTGCCTGTCCTTTGGGTTTTGGGAAGAGGCGGTCAAGTACATCACATGGGTTTGGAATCGCATTCCCCATGGCCCATTGCCAAAATCAGTGACGCTCTGGGAGCGCTGGTTTCAAGAGAAGGCAGACTTGAGACCGGCACGGGTCTAGGGAACAATGGCTTGCGTGTGGTTTGCACAACCTCAGAGAGATCACAAACTCAGCCCACGTGGCAGATGGTCTGTGTTTGTGGGCGTGTCCCACGCCTCTAAGGCATGGAGGTTCTGGGACATCACCAATCATTGCTTTGTGGAAAGTCAAGATGCATCATTTCTGGAACACATACCATACGTGACGTTTCGCACCCTTCGGCATGTCCCGCATATTCCATTTCCACACCAGTACCCGGAGTATGTGAGTGTACATGTCCTTGTGTCTCGTCCTGTGCCTCACACAACACCTGCTGCATGACAGTCACACGGTGCACCTGTGGCATCCCCAGTCCCCACAGATCTGTTAACACCGACTGGCCTAGCCAGCACAGCATCAGACACACTGGTCTCACCACCTGGCTTGGCACCTGTCCCTCCAAGAGAAACTGTCACATAGTCTCGTCCCACAGTCACTGAGCCTATACGCCAGTCTGCACATAACGTTGCACGCGTGGACTACAAACAGTTCTATCAAATCGTTGGGCCTACCCCTGTGGACTCCACAGTTGTAGAACCACTCACATTGAAAGAAGCCAGGGAATGACCAGATGCAGCACAGTGGGAAAAGCCATCGTGGCAGAACTGAATGCACTGTTGGAACATGATGTGTATCAAATCGTGCCACTGCCTCCAGGACGAAAAGCACTTGATCTGAAATGGGTGTTTGAAATCAAGAGGAATTTGGCAGACATGATTGAAAAATACAGGGCTCGTCTGGTCGCCAAAGGGTTTCATCAGATCCCTGGACAGGATTTGACAGACACGTACGCCCCGGTCGGCAAGTATGGCACCAGCCGCACCTTGCTGGCCGTGGCGGCACACAACGATTGGGAAATACACCAAATGGATGTAAAAAACGCCTTCTTGAATGGTCTCCTTGAGGAAGAACTGTTTGTGAAGCAACCTGGAGTGTTTGAGGATGGAACTGATCGTGTTTGGCTGTTGTTGAAAGCACTGTATGGGTTGAAGCAATCTCGCAGATGTTGGAACAAAGAAATTCGGCGCACTCTAGAGCTTGGTGGTTTTTCCCAAAGCATCTCTGACCCGTCTATGTTCTTGCAATGGCAAGGAACAGAGACCATTGCATTGCTTGTCTATGTGGACGATTTGCTGATTCTTTCCCCCTCACTTGCACTCATCTCACAAACAAAGTCACTGCTCACTGTGCACTATCACATGACTGATCTTGGCGAAGCACACAGTTTCTTGGGTATGACCATCACAGGAGACAGACCCGTACACACACTGACCCTGCATCAAGGACGCTCTGTTGCTCATCTGACTGCATGGTTTCATCACCTTGTTCAACACTTGCCACGTCAACAGTCACCCATGAGCCCGGACGTCTATGCACATTTGCTTGACGTACGTACCACAGACTACGGACCTGAGAGTGATCCAACACTATCGATAGATCAAAGGCAGTCTCTCCTACTTGGCATCCACAACACAGCTTGACATTGCATGTGCTGTCAACACCTTGGCTCAGTTCAGTCAGCAACCCCGCAGTATTCATCACAAGGCCTTGTTGAAGTTGCTGCGTTATGTGTTGGACACTGCCGAGGTCGGTCTTGTCATCTCTCCCTCTTCAGCACCACTCTTGGATGGGTATTGTGACAGTGACTATGCACGCGATCGTGTTGCACGCAGTCGGGGGGGACTATGTCTTCCCTGTGTGGGACATGGCAGTGTCATGGAGGAGTGCTAAACAGTTGTGTGTGGCACACAGTGTGGCTGAGGCTGAATACATGGCATTGGATGAGGCTGCATGCAAAGCCATATGGCTGGGACGGTTGCTTGATGAATTGGGTCTGACTGCGCATGCCATACCACCGTACAACGACAGTTCAGCAGCACGATGGATTGCACAAAATGACGGTATATTGCACCCACGCACTAAGCATGTCAGCGTCGAGCATCACTTTGTGTGAGAAGCAGTTGAATCAGGGGTTGTTCAAGTGTGCTCCATTGCGGGAGACACTCAGGTGGCAGACTTCCTCACCAAAGTTCTCCCTTCATCAAACCTTACCTCTCAACTTGACCAACTCGGTTGCATGCCTACAGCACTCACATCCAAGGGGGTCGTGTTAATCTGTGTACATATTCCTGTGTGTGGATGTGAGTGCGCAGGGCATGCCGGCCATGAGACTGGAGACGGCGCATGATGAACGTGTGCTTCACACGCTCCAGACGCAGCTCTCTCCTTATGCTATAGCTCGTGACTCACTCGCCTCAGCTCCAGCTCAGTCGCATGCCCATGCGACATTCTCTCTTTTGGTTCACTCGGCCGGCAGGCCTCGCTGCTCAGCCGGGTGGAGGGAAGACGAAAACTCATGCTTCGCTCCTCCCCTCTCTTGTCTGCAAGGCCTCGACACGTAGTGTCGAAACCCGCGCCATGGCTGTCACGTTTCTTGGACCTAGCATGCTCTGCGCTTAACCGTTTTGAGTGATTCAAGTTGCAAATCGAAGCTCTTGCAATTCTTAACCTCATCCCTGGTAACCTCCTAAGTTCTTCTCAGCGTTACATTGGCCGTCCTGGAGATGATTCCCCGTAGCACAAAACATAGGCGTGACCTCGTGATAATCGTCAGAATGTTTTTGTCCGTGAATTCAGCTAGTGGAAATTTTTGTCATTGTATTCATGGCCCACAGCGCATCAACCTTTTGATCTGTAGGCCATTCGGCTGAAGGTATTTTGGCCCATGGCCCCGACCTTTGGTGTCCCGTTTAAGAAGTTTTTGACAACTTTGACCACCAGAAAAGGTTGATAGAAGTGTTGCAAGCTATATTGATGTATTGATATTGTTCGGTCAACTTCTTGACAGTGCTAGAATTTCATGCAAACGTGCTTGGATATTCTCAAAGCTCCTTGACTTCTTGGTGGAACTTCTTGAATCCACCACTCATGGCGTGACCTGGAACGCGTTGCTTGGCTCAAACTCTTAAGATCCGACATCTGCCTCATTATCATTCTTGATATTGTATACATGTGCTGGAATCACTCGACACACACTAACTATTTCATGCAAGTTATCCATTTGTTTCAAATCCTTGAATTGTCATTTGTCCCGTACCTTGTCCCTGTGAACCACCTACATTCCGATTGGCAGAACACTTGGTATTATAGTGCAGCAGCATTGGAGGGAAACCTGAGGCATTAACTATTTGGTGACAATCTCACAGGAGTCCTTAGCACTTATCTAGAGTTCAGAATATCACAAACCTCGCAAACTGATGATGAGCAACAGTCTCTAGCGAGTAGTTTGGCAATGGAGGATCAGTTGCGCACAGACACTGACGCAATCCAGGAAAACCAGACCATTGCGGCAACCATCACGCTAAATGACGCAACATTAAAAAACCCAATGGCCAACCTTGTGAAGAAACCCTTGGTCTCAGTGAAGCTCTCGCTCCCCTAACTGCCATTGAGATGACACCTGGCACGACGGGAGCACCAGCTAAAAAGCGTGAATCAATAAAGACTTGTACTAGAAGATCTCAAAACTCGAGTGCCTCTACACCCGTGTGCTCAAAGAACTCAACATGGCCATGGAGGAACTTTGGGTGCCTCGTGCTTGCAAAGAGATACTCACCAAGAGAAATACATCACTCACCACAAAATCCCAGATTCGACAGAAAACTCACGAGATGTTCGACCCTTGAAAATCCAAGGAACCAACGGTTTGGATGTGGTTGAAGAGTTTGAAGCTTACTTCAACACTACTAGGGTCAATGACGACAAAAAAATCAATCTGGCTTTTGTGTTGCATGGTTTCGAGTTGTTGGTCTGACCTTATGACCATCCAGAGGAAACAACAGACCGGAAGAACAGAATCAACGACTCACCCAACCGCCCTCACATCGTTGACAGAAGGCGTCCTACCTCTCGAGCAGATTAACTCAACATGACACAACTAACTCACGCCTTCCGAAATGTGGAACAACTTTGTGCATGCTACTCTTGCTCATTTTGAGAAACTGAATGAGAAGTTTGACGTATAGTATAGACTCCAACATTGACGTCAACAGTCATGCGTGATGCAGCACACTCTACGTTTCTATAAGATCTTCATCGGTAGTGACCTCATCCTCAACGAACTATGTTTATACTACTATGACCTCAAGCGAGACATTCGGCGAGCAATCGCCATTTCTGGCATCTATGATGAGCTTCCACGAATCATCGTAGCAAACGATCACATCGATAGCACCGACTACAATGCTCATATCTAGGAATCCAACGGCTGGTGATCCCAAAGCCGCAATCCTTATTGTGGGTGAGGAAAGTCATGATCAACAAAACCTTGTCTCTAATGGAGATTGACGCCGTTGCTCAATGCAATCAGTTTCTGTGTTAGACTTGAAGGAACATTGGCCATATCTCGTGCGACTGTAAAAAACAGCATCAATAAACCAAAAAGGGGAGAAGTCATAGTGAATTAGTGGGGAGTCAAGAAACAACAAAGGGCAGTAGTAGACGGGGAGGCTCCTTTCCGTTCGGGGAGGTCGATAGCCCATTCGAGCGGCTTGCATCACCGTAAATGAGGGTTTCTAAGATCGCAAAGTTTAACGAGGGGTACGAGGAAGACAATCCGGAAATACAACTGTGAGTACAAGCGAGGGGTGAAAAGAGTCGCAGAACAGTACAGGCATTAGTGGATGGTGGAGCTTCTACCTTTGTAAGAAATGACATGGTTTTGAGGCTAGGTGTGAAGACCAAACCAGGGGTATTTGAAGGAAATCTCTCAATGGAGGAATGCAGATTCGCTAACTTTACGAACTACTCAGATTGTAAATCGGGGATCTACACAACATAATCCAATGAGTGACCACAAAATCATCATTGGGCAAGATTTCCTATACCGGCCAATCTACTAGTGGATTGGAGTAGCGGATTAGTCATTTTCAGCATTGCTGGAAGAAAAAAACCTTCCTCTGGTCGAGCAACCCATGACGCAATGCCAGTTACAGCAAGCAACAGAGGTAGAAGTAGTAGAGGAAGTTGTGGAAGCCACAAGACGCTAACCAATATCTATGGACATGGCCAAGGTGTACCTAAAACATGGAGCTCAAGCGTGCTTAGTCTAGGTGGAAGCAGGGGAAGCGGAGGAATTTGCGGGCATCAAGGCAATGACGACGACCTCAATACTTGAGAAGTTCATAGTCGTACAAGAATAGCTTGCAACACTCATTGAGGAGTTCAAAGGGGTTTTTTTCCGATGAACTACCCAGAGAGCTACCTCCATAGTGAAACATTGACCATCAGATAGACCTGAAATTGTGCAACAGACCGACTGTGAAGGGGACCTATCCGAAGAGCGATCACGAGATAATCAAACCAAAGGAGCACCTGGACAAGAAACTCGGTCAGGGGCTCATTTGACCCTCCATGCTACCATACAAAACATCTGTACTTATTGTAAAAAAGACAATAAGAGAGATGTTGATGTGCATGGAAAGCCGAGCGTTGAACACCATCACCATCACGAACTGCTACCCTCTTCCACGAGAAGACAAACTTTTTGACCAACTTTGTGGGGCCCACATTTTTTCCAGAATTGACATACGTAGTGGTTATAATCAGATTCGCGTATGTGATAAGGATGTCAAGAAGACAGAATTGTGCACCTGGTGTGGGCAATTCGAACTCACGGTTATACCGTTTAGACAGAAAACATCCCTATATCATGTATGGCAGTGTTGAATACATGTTATGCTCGTACCTCGACAAGATTGTAGTCGTGTACTTCAACGACATCTTGATGTATTGCTCCACCTCAGAGGAGCACAATGGATATCCTAAAAAAGTTCTCAAAGTATTACAAAGAGCTTTTTTTTTGGAAAACTCTGGAGGTGCAACTTTGTTTGCCATTCGATCGAGTTTTTGGGTAACATCATCCACGACGGGCGAATCACCATGGTCCCAAGAAAGGTGGAGGCAGTTGCTAATTGGCCGAAGGCTAGAAAATTTAGAGAGGTTGAAGTGTTTTTGGGCTTTTGCAACTACTACCATTAATTTTGAAAGGATTATCCTCAAGTGTCAGTGCCTCTCTTCGACCTCACCCAGAAAACCACCGCGTGGAATTGGAGGGATAGCGAACAAGAAGCATTCAACTCTTTGAGAAACGATTTGACCTGGGTGCTAGCCCTACAATTGACACATCCAACATTGGACTGCATCATAGCCACAGACGCATCCGATCGAGCCATTGAAGCCGTTCTCCTCCAGGACAACGACAGTGGAGAACAACCGGTCACATACATGTCTCAAAAATTACACGGATCAGAACTCAACTACGAAGTGTACGAGAAAGAATTACTCGCAGTCGTGCACCTGTTCATGACATGGCGGTGCTACTTGGAATGTCAACTATGCATCATTTGCACGGACCATCACGCACTGAAATGTTTCAAGATCCAGCCGAATCTCAGCCATCAAGAAATTCGATGGATGGAGTTCCTTGATTCCAACTTTGATTACGACATCAAGTGCCAACTTAGTAAAACTATTCCGGCAGATGCTCTACATTGGCGACCAGATTTTATGGCTTAGATCAACACGTTGCTCGCAAAAGAAGACCCGTGCCTTGCAAGATTTCTTGCAAAAGGTTCCGTGGAGTTTGGCGGGTATGACAAGACCAAAATCTGGTTTGACGACCCCTATTGGCGACTACAATTCACTTGTCAGGTTGTCATTCCACCCAACAAGGAGTTACAAAGAATGCTATTGGAGGAATGTCACAACACCGGTCCACGTGGACATTTCAGCGAGGACAAGACGCTGAAGAATCTGGTGCTACTGGTGTGACAAGATGCAGACCAACTTGTCAAACTTCTGCAAACCATGCGACACCTGTCAGAGACGAAAATCTCATTGTTGTGGCCACCCGGTTTCCTCCAATTTCTACCTTTTCTGTAAGAACTATAGGCCGACATCAACATGGACTTCGTGTTGAACAGGTGTTGAGAAATGTCGCACTTCATCTCGACGACAATGACCGTCATCGGAAAAGGGACACCACGGCTGTTTCCAAACCGAATCTTGCAGTTGCACGACATGCCACGTACCATCATTTGCGATAGAGACGGCCGGTTAACTAGCCATTTTTGGGGCCAATGAATGAAGCACTATAGCATTTGGATCCAGCTATCAACATCGTTTCATCCGCAAGCGGATGGGCATACAGAGTGGACCAATTAGATGCTCGAACAATTTTTCCACACATTATGTGAGCCATACAATACTGATTGGACAGCTAAGCTGCTGACCGAGAAACTCGCATACAACTCCACCACTTCCATTGCAACTGAAAAAATCCTATTCGAAGTGGTTTACGATAAAGATCTTTCCACACAAGCTGGATTACANCGTGTTTAGTGCTAGCGATCGCATCCTCCTCGGCTCAACAAACATAAAACTACAGGGACAAGACTTCGCAAAGCTTGAATCTTGATCGTTGGAACCATGTGAGATTGAGTGAATGCAAGCACCTGTCGTTGCTCGACTTTGCCTACCTGACAGCATGGCGATCCACCATGTCTTCCACATTAGCAAACTCAAGCACTATCAGGACCTAAGTACAAATTTCCTCAACAGAGACATTGCACCTCCACCTCCTACACATGTGGATGGGGACATGGACGGTGGTTCCTCGGATCTTTTCCCACGGCGTCAATGTCCTTGTAAATCAATGCTGTGGAAAAAAATCCGCGTTTCTGGTAGCTGCAACCACCTTCTAGAAGGTGGTGGCGATGTCCGTCGGCTGGTGATGACGAAAGTAGCCGCTGATCTAATGATAAATGTCTCATAGGCTGTCATAGAGCTCCTAAAGGTTACGCGTGGTGTCATGATCGTGGAACCACCTTCTAGAAACTTTGAACATACCTTTTGTGAACTATGTCGATGTTTTGATTTTTTTCGGTCGACTTGTCGACGACTTCAGAATTTTGTAAAAGCGTGCCTAGATATTCTCAAAGCCCCCCAGATTCTTGGTGAGGCTTCTTCAAGTAATCACTAAGGGCTTGACCTTGGACGCATTGCTCGACTTGAGCGTTGAGAATCCAACATATGCCCCATTCTCATTCTTGGCAGTGTATACATGTGCTCGACTCAAATCTTTTTGAATTAAACTTTATGATCAATACAAGAAATTCAAGTTTCCCAAATTTCTGAATCATTTCTTTTCCGGCATCTCATCCATGCGAACCACCTACGTGTCGCTCGGGGCAACGTAGTTGTAAAGCTCAGACTTGGGACAAGCCGATGATAGTCCAGCGGGGTGGGGCAACTTAGAAGTCCGTCCCAAACAGTCGCCCTCTCATTATCTCGAGGGGCAAAATAGCCCGCATATCCACATTCTCGAAGGGCAGACCCTCCCATATCCAAGTGCGGAACTTTACGTCCCCCATATCTAGCTAGTTAAGAAATAAGAACCCCATATCCAGCGCCGTTGTTGTTTACAACCCCATGTCCACATCCGGCGTTATTAGTATGCCATAACGGTATGGCGTACTTATTTGAAAGGGGTGGACATAGGGTTATCAATATTAGCGTAAAAAATTCAATTTGCGTACGGCAAAACATGACTGCCCGTCGTGCGTGAACGGCCGGGTACCGATCAGCGCTCTTTTATTGACAAAAAATGACACCGTCGAATAGTGTCAAGAGCAATGCGTAATATGTTAGCGACCCCTCCGAACCCCCATTGTAACATGGGGGGATAGCATTTCTACAAAAGAAAGTCGTCGGACTTCCTCTGCGTGTAACCGGTATTCACTAAGGACCGATTGTCCCTTGACGAAACCCATCCTACACATCAGCACTTCCAACGGTAAACCACAACACGCAATGTCAGCCCGCTCGACGTCGCTGTCACCAACCACCAGGCTGTCCACCGTTCATAATGCGTCATTTTCGCGACGTTCCATGCACCGACTCAAGGCCAGGCACTGAGACACATCGAGTCGGATAGCGTGCATGTACGAGGATGGTCAATCCCCACAAACCCGCGCCACTATGTCTATTTTGTCTATCATGCACACGTAGCATGAAGGATTGGCCGGGAGACCATCGCCTTCCAACGTCCTGCCCAGGGTGTCTCGTGGTCCTACATTGGACCCTACTCTCGACCGCTATGGACAGTGGGGACCGAGGCCCCGTCATGCTCGTCAGACACCCACCACGCACGGCTGTCGCACGCCATGGAAGCGCTTGTTCACGCCTCTGAGCTCGGTGAGGCTGGGTATCTAGTGTATTCACTTCCATTTTTACATGTTTTATACCCACGTAGGCGAAGATAGCTGCCCAGTTGCAGTGTGCTGCGTCGCGCAGGCGTAGGTCAGGCGATGCTCATGTGGTTTCTGAACCTCGTGGTCTCTCACCCCCGCGGCTCAACGACCCAGGTCTCGTGCCCCAAACCCCATCCACCCAAAACCTCGTGTAGAACGAGTACTTTGAGCATGAGCAGTGTACTAAGGTGCTCCTCATTTTGCCCGAACAAGCAAGGGACATACTGAGGTTGTCTCGCCCGAATCATGCTGCTGGTAAAAAATGTATTCCGTTTTACCCTGTTTAGACGTAAAGGCCAGCGATTTGTCCCTTGAATCGTGCCATGTCAATGTTTGTGGTGTAGTGTCTTCAGACGATGAGGTGTCTGGTGAGGCCCCAAAGCGCAAAAAGGCAGAGGCGTCTTTTCCCGTAGGGATGTCGTTACGAGACATGGCTGAGGCTTGCGCAGCAGTCGATGATTACGCCATCACGAACCGAATGACTATTTGGGGGATACGCAGTGAGAAGACGTGGTTCACTGCACGGTGTGGGCAGTTCAAGGAGAAAAATTACCAGTGGCTTCTCCGTGCCCATTGGGCCCCAAAGGGCACTGGTGTCGTGGTGGACAAGTTTATCGACGGACACAAGTGTGTCCCGGGAGTTGGTCACGGAGACCCGGCGAAGACAATAAAGTGGGTGGCACGGCAGATTGAGTCAATGCTGAAGCGGAACCCCACAGCTGACGTGAAGACGTTGTTGGCCATGGTGCGCAAAGCAATATGCAAAGCGGTCGACAAGAACATGATGTACCGGGCGAAGTCTACGGCGCAGGAAAACATCATCGGCCCCAAAGCCCTATCATGGAGCCTTTTGCTATTGTGTTGTGAAGAAGTAGGACATGTTGACTCGTTCAGGGCACGTCTTTTCTCATCTATGCCACAGATTTCCACATACTTATAACAAAATGTCCCCTGTGCTCTACAGCTGAAGTGTGTGGACCAGAACACGCATATCCTCGTGGAGGCGACCAAGGACGACATGTTCATCAGGGCGTATGTCGTCCTTAGTGCAATTGTCCTGGGGTTCCAGCACGCACGTCGGATCCTCACGATGGACGGGAGACATCTTAAAAATGGGCACAAACAGGTGCTCCTCATTATCCAGTTTTTCAAGGCCAAGGACAAAGCTCTGCCGATGGCGTGGGCCATGGTTCAGGGGGAGAATGAAGAGAACTGGAAGTGGTTTTTGGAGTAGTTGGCGATCGCGTATCCCACGACGGCAGAGAA
This sequence comes from Penium margaritaceum, assembly GCA_023375785.1. Lineage (NCBI taxonomy): Eukaryota > Viridiplantae > Streptophyta > Zygnematophyceae > Desmidiales > Peniaceae > Penium > Penium margaritaceum. Next base: position 94,619 of record SZWC01009465.1, read on the forward strand.
AGGCACGGTTGTCATTTCTGACCGTGACAAAGGTCTGCTGAACACTATGGAGAAGGAGCTGCCTGGGGCCCATCACACCTACTACTGCTTCCACTTGCGGCAGAACATAAGGCAGAAGTTTGGTAAGCAAGCTGGGTACTGGTTTTGGCGGCTGGCACATGCGATCACACTCATAGAATGGACGAGGTGTGAAGAACAGCTGTGTGCCATGAACTCCCGCGCTGTAGTGTACCTCCTCGGAGCTGACGGGGTGGGCGGCATACCGAGGGAGAACTGGGCCAGGCTGTACTCTCCTCTCGGCCGTGGTGGACACACTACCTCAAACGTGGCAGAGTCTTTGAACGCCCGCATTTTTTAGTGCAAGAAACTATTTCCCTTCTACTGTTTTGTGTCTCTGTACACATGGGTGCAACGTTTGCTTGCAGATAGGCGCAAACTGAGCAAGTCATGAGAAGGCGGACTTGTGCCAACACCGACAAAGCGCCTGCTCAACAGTAGCTTCCTAGCGCAAAACCACGATGTCGTGGAGGAAGGGCCCCAGAGTTGTAGCGTGACGGGGCCAAGCAACAGGACCCGTACGGTGAACATGCAGGACCGGATGTGCAGTTGTGGTGCGTGGAAGGAGTGTGGCCAGCCCTGTGCGCATGCATGCGCATTCGTCATCGGACGTGGGGAGCAAGCCGAGCCACTGTGCGACGTTGGACTCACTCGAATGGCCTATAGGCGCACCTACAACTTCCCCATGCCAGGCGTTAATCTTGCGTCGCGGAAAGCCCTGGATGGAGTGATGTGGTAGCAGCCAGGATCTAAACGTGGAGCAGGACGACCAAAGAGCGCTCGGTGGGACTGCGAGGACAAGCGTCCGAAGAACTACATATGTCTCCGCTGCGGCCAGAAGGGACACACAAAGAAGAAGTGTACCAATGAGGCCATTGTGTCTCCTGCTGCTGAGGCAGAAGCCAATGCACTTCAACGCCGGCTACAGCACACAGAAGCTCCCGTGAGGGCAGAGGCCTACGCTGGTAGGTGGCCTCCAGTCGAGACCCAAGCAGAGAGAGAAGCTGCAGCATCTGTAGCACAGGTTGCGGCAGCTGCCACTGGAACCCCCCGTAATACCGCAACGGTTTCACGTGCTACATGCATAGTAGCAGAAACCATTGTCCTCCTTTCCGACGACAGTCCATTGACCAGCGTGCTGGAGATTGGCGCAGGCTGGGGATGTGCGGGGCAGGCGAGGCACAGGAGCACGAGTGAAATAGCAAGCAAAGTTGCTACTGTAGCATCTGCAGTAGTAGCGACAACTGCAAGGGCAACAAGACTGTCGGGAGGCATAAATGACGATGCTGAGTACGACCCCGAGGCCGCTGGCTATGACTCCGCGCAAGAAGAGATCTACGACCCTGAACGACACGTTCTTAGTGACTCGGACGAGGAGGCGCACGAGGACGGAGACCAATTCACTGATTCGCAGCAGCAGAGGTAGTGGGAGGCAAGACCTGTCCATGAACATTATGAGGTTTGCGTTAGGGACGGGTGGGAGGAGTGCGCAGAGGAGTGGAATGACGAGCCTAATGTTTTTGTAAAAGGTAAGTATGACATCTTCCTCCAACAGGTGCTCATTCCACTTTCTACTCCCTCATATGATGAAAATTTCTCATTCATGCTGTAATGTTGCCATGTGTGTCTTGCAGGTCAAGTCCAAGACGGTGCAGGTGGGAGCACACTTGGGGACAACAGGAAGGACCAAGTGGGAAGGTGCCTTACCTCCGCCACTGAGTGTACAAGGGATGTCAGAGAGGCAAGCTTCAGTCAAGGAGGAGGATTGTTTCAGGGCTAGCACAACTGATGGGTCCAGTGCATGTGGGGTGGAGTGGGTGTGATGGGGACTAGAACGCCATAGTGTTTTACCAAGTTTTGAAATGTTTTCCTCATGAAGTAGATTTGTTTGTGAAGAAGTGTTAAACCTTGGGTTGTGTGAATGATAAGAATACACTAAAGGACATTAGTGAAATATGGATTTCCAAATTAGTAGTTCATCTGTAGTGTCTTGAAAAAATCTGCTATAAAGGACTGACAACGTCCTGTGGTTCATTCTCTTCATCACAACTTTGCTTTAGTTGCCTCACTCTCACACCAGCGCAGAGTGCCATGGGTTCTGTGACATCATTCCTGGATGGAGCCGGTGCGACATACATCCTCATGACGTGGAAGGATTGAACACCAAGGCCATGTGTCCTTGTCAACATGGAGTGTGTCAAAATGCTAACAGTGCGTGTCACGAGGACGAGGAAGATGTCTTTTACGACATGGAGGACTGTAAGTTAGAGGGCGCTGACTCTACAGCATCCGACACAGAAGACGATGTGGAGTTTGTCGTCTGCTACCCTCATGGTTGCTGTCACACTGGCAACTTGTGTCCTGCCTGTCAGATCCTGGCCTGGATCCATTCTTTGCCACCTACGGTCCAGCGATGGTTGGTCAGTGGACGGCCCGGACCTTTCATGGGAGGCTTTTCACACTAATTGCGGTGGACCTCGACAATGGAAGGACATTATCAATGCCATTTGTGCAAGAAATAGACACAATCATGTATTTCAACAGGTCTGGATGTTCTACTAATTGGTAGTGTGTGTGTGATAGGTCTATTGGGGATGTTGTCATTAATCCCAGTAAAATATTAATAGTGTACCCAACCTTGAACACACAAGTACATAATGCATGACAAAAAGGCATAAACATAGTTATACTCAATACCTATGTGAATGTAGTATGTGTTGCGAATGAACGCTGTGCATGCGTTAAGAAAGTGAACGTATATGGGCATTCGATGATTAAAAGGACATTTATGACAAAGTAACCATGGGGTCACGTACGCGACATTGTCATTGGATGCATCTGCAACCATGGCTGCCACTTTTGGCGTATGCTGGGCGGCTAGTAAGAGCCCGCAAACCCATAATCCAAGTCATGGCGTGANACAAAATTTAGTGGAAATAGCGTTCTTTTCATGCAGCCCTTGGACATGGCGGTGAAAAAGAGCGAGCACGTGGTATGGGAGATAAAAAATCAACGCCGTGCGGGTATGGGGTTCTTCAAGAGCGATACGTGGATATGGGGGATCTATCGGGAAATCGATGGGTATATAGTCACCCCCCCGTTATCTCGAGGGTTTGAAACTGACGCGAGGCGCATGGGCAGGAAAACCACGTCGCCGGCGAGGCTGCGAAGAGGAGCGCAGCACACGAGCAAGCAGGAGACGAGTATGCCAGGGCAAGTAAGCTCTCACGCAGAACGGTTGGACGGGGAGGATGCGTTGAAGCAGCTGAGGTGACCCGAGAAAGCAGGAAAGTAGGGCTGTAGATCTGGCAGGAGCCTGTCAAGCAGTGAAGTAGATCCCTAGAAACAGAAGCGAGTAGTCGGACGAAAGCACGCACAGAAGCAAGTAGGCAAACAATCGAGCAATGAAGCAAGCAAGCAAGAAATCAGGCCAGCAAGCTATGACCATTGGGATGGTAGGCCGGCTTTCACAGCGTTGCGCAGTTGCGCGCGTCTGGCCTTCTTTGTCGTTTTCTGCACTCACCGGATAAAGCCGACCTTCACATCTCTCTTTGAGCCATGTGTGCTCGAAGTGCCGATTCGCCCCCGCGCAGATCTGGCACTTGGCCGCTGAGCGCCTAGGCGCTCTCAAGCTCTGGGCGACGTGCTGCGGTTGCCCATCCCTAGCTATGAGGGCTGGCATGCAAGTCGGAGGGTGGGTGGCGCTGACGCATGGGTGACGGACGGATGTGGTAGGGTTNAGAGTGCCATGGGTTCTGTGACATCATTCCTGGATGGAGCCGGTGCGACATACATCCTCATGACGTGGAAGGATTGAACACCAAGGCCATGTGTCCTTGTCAACATGGAGTGTGTCAAAATGCTAACAGTGCGTGTCACGAGGACGAGGAAGATGTCTTTTACGACATGGAGGACTGTAAGTTAGAGGGCGCTGACTCTACAGCATCCGACACAGAAGACGATGTGGAGTTTGTCGTCTGCTACCCTCATGGTTGCTGTCACACTGGCAACTTGTGTCCTGCCTGTCAGATCCTGGCCTGGATCCATTCTTTGCCACCTACGGTCCAGCGATGGTTGGTCAGTGGACGGCCCGGACCTTTCATGGGAGGCTTTTCACACTAATTGCGGTGGACCTCGACAATGGAAGGACATTATCAATGCCATTTGTGCAAGAAATAGACACAATCATGTATTTCAACAGGTCTGGATGTTCTACTAATTGGTAGTGTGTGTGTGATAGGTCTATTGGGGATGTTGTCATTAATCCCAGTAAAATATTAATAGTGTACCCAACCTTGAACACACAAGTACATAATGCATGACAAAAAGGCATAAACATAGTTATACTCAATACCTATGTGAATGTAGTATGTGTTGCGAATGAACGCTGTGCATGCGTTAAGAAAGTGAACGTATATGGGCATTCGATGATTAAAAGGACATTTATGACAAAGTAACCATGGGGTCACGTACGCGACATTGTCATTGGATGCATCTGCAACCATGGCTGCCACTTTTGGCGTATGCTGGGCGGCTAGTAAGAGCCCGCAAACCCATAATCCAAGTCATGGCGTGAGGACTCGGCGGCGCATGGTCATACATGGTGTCCCACTGAACCTTCATGTTGCGCCATGCAGCCCCGGCCTCGTCACATGTTGGTTTGGGTGGAATGGGAATGTCCACACCCCATGGACCGCTTCGACGGTGTTCGATGTTACCCCAACCAAGCATCGGAGGTAGTGGCCGGTAAATGGACATCCGGTCTATGTCCATCGTCTCGAAAGTCACGAGAGCAACCGCGAAGTCATCGGTGAAAACAGTGGGTTTATACATTCAACTGGGGTCGTTTGACGCATTAAGGAAGGTTACGCAGCAATACTTCATGTGCATGGCGGTGGACGATGAACCGCACGTTCCAGCCAAAGGTAGTTGTTGATGGTCCGACGAATCGCGATAGTCAGCGGCGTTCGTCAAAAGTTTCCTATGCGACCGTATTCGGCATTGATGTCACCGTAATTGCGAATTTTCGCGGCATAGACAAGTGGGTTTGATTCGAATCTCGCCAAAGAATACTTCCATACGCAATACAACCCCCCCCCCC
>SZWC01009466.1:0-35309 GCA_023375785.1 Penium margaritaceum
TATAGATATAGATATAGATATAGATATAGATATAGATATAGATATAGATATAGATATAGATATAGATATAGATATAGATATAGATATAGATATAGATATCGATACAGATATAGATATATATATAGATGTAGATATATATAGATATAGATATAAACATATATATAGATATAGATATAGATATAGATATAGATATAGATATAGATATAGATATAGATATAGATATAGATATAGATATAGATATAGATGTAGATATAGATACAGATATAGATATAGATTTAGATTTAGATTTAGATATAGATTTAGATTTAGATTTAGATATAGATATAGATATAGATATAGATACAGATATAGATATAGATATAGATATAGATATAGATATAGATATAGATATAGATATAGATATAGATATAGATATAGACATAGATATAGATATAGATATAGATATAGATATAGAGATAGATATAGATATAGATATAGATATAGATAGAGATAGAGATATAGATATAGATATAGATATAGATATAGATATAGATATAGATATAGATATAGATATAGATATAGATACAGATATAGATATAGATATAGATATAGATATAGATATATATTTAGATATAGATAGAGATAGATATAGATATATACATAAATTTATTTTTATTTAGATAGAGAAATAGATATAGATATTTATATTGATATAGATATAGATATGGAGATATATACATAGATATAAGTATAGATGTAGTTGTAGATATGGATTTAGATTAAGATATTTATATAGATATGGATATTGATATAGATTTAGATATATACATATTTACAGTCATAGATATAGGTATACATATTAACGTATTTATAGCAATATATAAACACGAATATTTAGACATAAATGTGGAGATACATTTGGATAAAGACACATGTAGAGATATAGATGTAGAGATGGGTGGAAATCTATACAATAATGTATGTAAACATTCAAATGTGCATAAAAATTCCATTTTTGTGTCATGGATAATTTTTTCATTATTTAATTATTGTGTTGTATTTGAAGAAAACTATATTTTGCTTGGACCACTTTTAGATTTTTACCTCTTTTGTTTCAATATTAGTGTAAATCGTTCGGAGGTGATATATCTTCCTTTATGTTTTTCATAATGATTGTATTGGTGAATTCTAGAATATTTTAGTCGTATGCAAATGTTAGTTTTGGGTTGGGTTAGTATTTGCCCTCTATCGCATTCACTTTTGTATATTCGAACTCTTTATGTAGATGCAAAATGTTTCTTAAGTTTTGCTCGTTTTTAACTCCCGTACTGTATTTTTAGTGTCTTTAACCTGTATATGGGGACAATATACAGGTCAGCAACTGCTTCTCGTGTCAAGGAGCTACACGGTTCTCGTATGCCTTACCGAATCTCGAGACGCGTCGATTGGTTACTCAGAAAATTTCGCTGAACTTTCAAAACGACCTTCTACGCTCGGTCGCTTTACTCGAACAAGGGGGTGAACCGGCGCTTTGATTTCGCTATTGATTCTATGATCTCGCCGGTTTGGTTAGCGGGAGACGGCCTGGCGATCGGATCTGCGAGCTCCAGCGATTGCTTGCGAGTCCGCCAAAACGCTACAGCCGAACCAAAGGAGAAATCGATGGGTTCCCGCTGATTCATCGTGATTTTATCGCCTTCAAATCCTAAGTGGCTGGGTTCTTAACGTCTGGGAAACGTCGAAAGTGCGGCGAAACGAAGAATCAAAGCTAAGACCCATTATTAGGACATTCATTGATTAACATTTGCAAATTATGGTTTTCTTAAATCTACTCGGTTATTGACGGTCAAGGACATATTTCAAACTGGCTCGAAAAAGGTCGAAAGTTTACGCGCCTCTTGACGTCGCTCTATTCAGGAGGTGCGCAGCGGGGGGGTGGCCCATCGGAGAAGGATTCGTCCGCAAAATCAGGACGTTCAGTCGCCGATGTCGGAAGGGGTAAGCCCACGAGAGTTGCGGACACGGCAGCCAGGTCCCGCCGATTTGAACCGGTTTCCTCTCAATGACAGAAACACAAAAGAATCATCATTTAGGCGCGAATTCGATGCAACCCTAGAATCAACAGCAAAATCACAGTGCCGGTTCACCCCCCAAGGATGAGGTCTGTGAAGTCCGTGCAGCTGTGATTTCGTCTGTGCGCCTCGATTTTGCTACGTGCCTTCAAATGACAGCCACTACGGCTGTAAGGAGAGAGCTCATAACATCACCACTGCATGACGTCGGCACCGTCATCGATATTTTGACGAAGTATCGGGTTGTGACCGCCCGATACGGTATCTCTACCTTGACATGGCGCAAGGTACGGATGAGGTTTGCACGCTGTTCAAGATTCCTTGGCGGACGTTCGCCCATCCTTGCATTCCCGTCAGACGTTTGGGCCGTTCCCACCCCTTCCAACCGTCTCACAACCGCTCATTCCACCGCTTTCAGGCGACCGAAAAGCCGTTAGGCCTTGAAAATGTTTATCAGCAATGCATGAACTCGCCTCGTTTCACACATTTTGTTTTGGGGCAAACTTCTGCTAGGCAACGACCTGACCAGCCTCCACGACATTCGGCGACGTCGAGGACAAGTACGCTTGCAAGGTCGCCGTTAAGGCGGCCTACACCGTGAGGCTTTCATTTCAGGTCGGATTCATTTATTAATATTCTTCTATTTGAACAGGAGTTTCCCAACGTCGGATGAATTCTTAAATCTCTTCACATGAAGTTCACGTAGGATTTTTACCATCAACTCTACAAGACACACCGAATTCGAAGTTTAAAACCATCTTCAATATTTGAAGCTAGCGAGGCTAGTCATTCGGAAACAAAGATTTCGTAATTTTCTCAAGCGCTGATGGCCTGGATCATCCGGGCATCAAAGCAACCTGTCCAGTCGTTTAGGACCCAAACTTTAGGTCGGCATAAAACTTCAACCACTACAACCGGGTTTGCGTGTCCGGTAGGCTAGGAACCAAGTAGGTTCGGATTTTCAAAGTGAAAAAGGGCACGACACATTGTATAAAGACAGAGCCGCAACTTGGATTATTTTTTCAATTTACCCTTTTCTTTTGTCCCTGCATTCAACCGACTTTAGCACAGAGGCTACCTCAGTGTTATGTCCTAGACGTACACGAGTCCTTAAACTTTGTGATTGGATATTTCTGTCGTTAAATCTGCCGCCCACTGTGTTTGACCTCAAAATCGTTATGCCAGTCTCCCAAGGGCATATTGGCTACCTGCCTAGACCCATGTTCTTCTGTTCCCGGAGGTTCTGACAAATTTGACCACCTTCTAGAATGGTCAACATAAGTTTTGCAAACCGCATCAGAGTTTTCATAGTGTTCGCTTGAATTCTTGAGTGTGCTAGACCATTTTGAAAGTGCGCCTCGATGTTTTCATAACTATTACGTCCCTGGCATACACGAGTCCCTAAACTCTACTAGTGGGCATTTTTGTCATTACACCCATGGGCCACAGCGCAAAGACCTTAGAATTTTCAAGCCGATCAGCCAAGGGTGTTTTGGCCACCTGTGAGGCCTCGTGTGTATCGTTTAAGAATGTTCTAACTACTTCGACCACTTTCCAGAATGATCCACACAAGCATTACGAACAATTTAGATTTTGTTTTACTTTTCGGTCGACTTCTCGACGGCAGTGCAATCTGAAGCCCCCTGACGTATCGACGGAGCTTCTTGAAGCAGCCACGCACGGCACGACCTCGCACGCGTTGCTCGGCTCGAGTGCCAAGGACCCAATGTATGCCTCAATAAGATTCTTGTCATTGTATGTATGTGCTCGACGCACTTCAAACTTGTCATCGAAGGACACTTAATGCTGAATACAAGTCATCCATTTGTCTCAATTCCTCAAATCGTCTATTGTCCCGCACCTCATCCCTGTAAACCACCTACATTCCGCTCAACGTAACACATCGTATGAGAGCATAACCACGCTAGAGGGCAATCGACGCATTAACTACCAGGCGACAACCTCGCACGAGCCTTCAGCGCATCTTCACCATTTAGAAGCTCGCAGACATCGCAACGACAACAATGAACAGAGTGAGCACAACCGGCGACGAGCAACAATAACTTACGAAGACTCCGGTGATGTAGGATCAACAGCACGCGAACATTGACGCTCTCCAATTGAACCAAACAGTGGCGGTAACTTTTGTAGCAAAGGGCACAACATTGACGAACTCGACGGCCAATACGGTGATGGGCCCCTTGGGCTCGGCGAACCCTTCGCCCCCGCCGCTCTCCGCTGAAACGATACCTAGCGCTATGGGAGTCATCGACAGACAATCTTACATTAATGAAGACTTGTTTCCCAAAAGTTGTTGGGACTCAAGAGCCTCAACACCCATTGGCTCCAACAACTGTGTGCTAGGATGGAGGAGCTTCAGAATTCTCGTGCGCAAGAAGCAGTGCTCACCGAGAGAAATATCCAACTCTCAAGTGAACCCTAAATTCAATCGGCACTCTATGAGCTGTTTGATCTTGCGAACTCTAAAGGACGGACGATCAGGAGGTAGCTGACAAGTTTGGATGTGTACTTCACGCTGCTGGGGTCAACAACGATAAAAAGAACATTGACCTTACGTTCTCGCTTTTGCATGGCACGGCTTCAAGTTGGTGGTCCGACCTAGAGACCCTCCAACGACAAAGACCGGTAGAGCCAGATCAACAGCTCACGCGTCCGCTCTCACATCGTCAACCTCGAACATGCTACCTCTCCAGCACATAAATCCGACGTATCAGGGTTCATTCATGCCACCAGAAACGTGGAGCAAATTCATGCATGCAACACTCGACTGCTTTGGATGATAACAAGACATTCTACGCATAGTAAAGGCTTTGACGCTTGCATTAGTAATCTAGCGTGGCAAAGTATATCACTACATCAATTCCGCATTTTGTGGAAATCCATATACAACGTTCCCACGAAATCATCACGAGTGACCTCGTCCCTAATGAACTTTTTGTTTTCTACAACGACCTCAAGCGAGATATAGAGTGAGAAATCATCATGTTTGGCATCCAGGACGACCTTGTGCAAATGATCGCGATAGCCAATTGCATCAAAAACATCAACTACAATGCTCAGATGCAAGAATCAAATTGTGGTAACCCCAAAACCACAATTCTTACCATGGTGAAGGAAAGTCACACTCGACGAAAACCTCATTTCTTATGGAGATTGACGTCGTCGATCAACGCGATCAAAAATTGTACAAGACGTGCGGGAAGTCGGTTCATATCCTGTACGATTGCTGAAAGCCACACCACAAGGCCAAAAGGGGGAGGGGTGCTGTAGATAAAAAATGAGGAGTCGAGAAACGACAAAGGGAAGGAGTAGACGACGAGACTCGTGTCCGGTCGGAAAAGTTTACGCCAACCGATCGCCCATATGAGCGGTTCACGTAGCGGCAGACGAGGGTTCCTGAGATCGCCAAGTTCGACGAGGGGTACAAATACGACCAATCGGCGATTCTCATACGAGTGCAATAGAGGGATTGTTAAAGCCACAGAACGGTACCACCACTATTGGATGGAGGAGCTTCTTACAACTTTGTGAGCACCGACATGGTTTGGAAGCTGGATTTGGAAGTGGAACCAAGAATGTTTGAAGGAAAAATTATCGACGGACGACTACAGATTTGTTGACTTTGCAAACCTCTCCGACTTCAAATTGGAGATCTGCACGATGTAACAGTATGGAGGACTTGTCCAATGAGCGACCACACAATCATCCTCGGACAAGATTTTGTATATTTGTACAACCTACAGGTGGACTAGAACAGTGGATTGGTCTATGTTAGCATTAAATGAAGAAAAAAGACATGTGCCACTGGTTGAGCAACCCATAATGAAACGATGGTCACGAGAAGCATCAGAGGTGAAAGTGGTAGGGGAAGTTGAAGTAACTACAAAATGCCAAATGATATCTCTCGAGGAGGCTAAGAGATACCTGCAAAGTGGAGCTCAAGTGGGGCTAGCCCATATAGAGATAGGCGAAATGGAAGGACTCATGGCTGCCGAAGCGACCACATTGACCTCAACATCTGAGAAGTTTCCAGCCGTTCCAGAGAGTTTGCATCACTTGAAGGATTTTGACGGGGTTTTTCCTAACGAACTTCCTAGAGAGCTTCTTCCGTAGCAAAACTTGGACCATCAAATAGTCCCGAAGCAGACTAACAGTGAAAGAGACCTATCAGACGAGCGACCACGAATTGACCGAACTCAAGAAGCAGCTAGACGAGGTGCTCGGTCCTACATTCATGAGACCTTCCACGTCACCCTATCAAACATCCATGCTTTTTGTGAAAAAGAAAACTGGGGAGATGTAGATATGCATGGACTACTGAGCGTTGAATGACACCACAATCAAGAACCACTATCCATTTCCGCGAGTGAACAAATTCTTTGACCAAATCCACAGGACTCGAATTTCCGGCAATATTGACGTATGCAATGTCTATCATCAGATTGGCATGAATAATAAGGACTTTAAGAAGACAATGTTCTGCATCCAATATGGGCAGTTTGAGTTCACAATCATGCTGCTTGGGCTCACAAATGCCCCTGAAATATTTATGATGGCGATGAACAAAAGTTTATGCTCGTATCTCAACGACTTCGTCATTGAATGTCTTGATGACAACCTAGTGTACAGCCGCACCCAAGAAGAGCACAATGGACATCTATTTTTTTTTAAGTTGTACAAAGAAAGAAATTTCTGGAAACCTCTTGAAATGTGACTCCGGTCGCTGTTCGATCGAGTTTTTGGGCCATATCATCAGCGACGGGCGGATCACCATGGACCCAAAGAAGGTGGAGGCAGTTGTTGATTGGCCGACGCTAATCAATGCTTGGGACATCTAAGTGTTTTTGGGCTTTTGTAACTACTACCTTCGATTCATGAAGGACTACGCTCGGGTCTCAGCGCATCTCTCCGATCTCACTCATAAATCTACCCAGGGAAATTGAGGGGATAACAAAGAAGACGTGTAGAACTCTTTAAGAAACGCTCTAACCTCGGCGCCAACCTTACGATTGGCGAAACCAGCAGTGGACTACCTCATGGCCACGGACACGTCCGATCGAGCAATCAGAGCTGTTCTCCTCCAAGACAATGGCAGTGGAGAAAAACTGGTTGCGTACATGTCAAAAATGTTGCATGGGTCAGAACTGCTGGCCAAGAATAGCACGCTACTCGTCGAACGAGACGCATACCTCATGAGGCTGTTCGCAAAGGGTTAGAAGGAGTTCGGTGGGTACAACAAGACCAAATTCTGGACCGAGGAGTCCTACCGGCAACGGTGATTTACTCAACAGATCATCATACCATCAAAGAAGGAACAAGGGAGAATGTTGTTGAAGGAATGCTACAAAACCATTCCGGGTTGACACTTCGGCAAGGACAAGACACTCAAGAAATTGCCAAAGTCCTAGTGGTTGGAACAAATGCAGAACGATGTGGTGGCCTTCTGCAAATTGTGCGACACCTGTCAATGGTAAATATCTTGTTGCACGAGACCACGAGGGCTATTCTTGCCGCCCTGTGTTTTGATGGAGCCATGGGTTGACAGCAACATGGACTTCGTGACAGGATTATCCGCCACTCCCAAAGGATATGACGCCATCCTCACGGTGGTGGAAAGGTTTTCCAAATTATCGCATTTCACCCCGACAACAACCACTGTCACCACAGAAGGAATAGCGTGGTAGTTCATAACCAAGATTGTAGGGCTACACAATGTACCATGTACCATCATCAACAACAGAGAAGACCACTTCACTAGCCATTTTTGGCACGAATTGATGACACGTTACAACAGTAGGATCCAGCTACCAACTACATTCCATCCTCAAACCGACAGCCAAAGCGAGCGGATCAACCAGGCGCTCAAACTTCTCTGCACATTGTGCAGAGAGGTTCTCGAATCGCGCACCCAAGATCAAATATATACCCAAGTGTGTTTCTTTTTATTGGTTTTATGTGCTCAACATGTTTGACAATAGACATCAAAGTACACTTATTGCCAAATGCAGATTAGCCAACTGTCACATTTCATCGAATGGTCTTATAACCTGCACCTCATCCTTCTGAACCATCCACGTTCCACTTGGCATTAAACTTGGTACCAGAGCACAATGATGCAGAAGGAGTAGCTGATACATTAACTACAAGGCAAAAACTTTGCACGAGTCTCCAGCGCATCTTCACCATTCCAAAATCCGCAGACCTCGCAACGACGATGATGAATGAAGCGAGTGCATCCAACAACAAGCAGTAGTACCAGACAAAGACTTCGACGATGGAGGATCACCAGTACAAAGCCAACAACGTTTTTTGGGAGAACCAGGCAGCATCAACAACTTTCATGGTGAATGGCCCATCACTGACCACCCCGACGACCAACCCGGTGGTGGACCTCTCAAGATTGGTAAACCATTCACCTTCACCGTTGTCCGCCGGACAACACCTGGCAAAATGGGAGGCACTGACCAACAGGCTTGTATTTATAGAGACATGTACCAAAATCTTCCAGGACTTGAAAACCTCAACACCCATATGCTTCAACCGATTTAAAAGAAAATAGAAGAGATTTAAACTGCGCGTGCACGGGGGAGCATTAATCTAAGAGAAAATGTCCAACCTTTGAGCGAGCCCTAAATTAGACCGGAGCTTTCCAAGCCTTTCGATCGTACGAACTCCAAAAGACCGATGGTTCGGATTTGGCTGACAAGCTCGGAGGTGTACGTCACCACTATTGAGGCCAACAACAACAAAAGGAAAATTGAGTTTGCAACCTCGTCTTTGCGTGGTATAGCTTTGAGTTGGTGGTCCAATCTCGAGGACCATCCAACGTCAGTAGGAGACCGGCAAAACTGGATCAACGGCTCACACAACCGCAAGCATTGTACCTGTTGTGAAGAGAATTTTGACGTGGCACGCCTCTTTTACTCCACAATAAAACTGGATGGACTTTTTTGCACACCATACTTGCAAGCTTTGGGATAATGAATGAGAAGTATGACACATGGTACAAGCTTCAATGCATGCGTTAGCAGTCCAATGTGACAGAGTACACATGACATCTCCACGAAAGCATCATCAGCAGTGACCTTGCTCTTGTTAAATCGTTTTTTACTACAATAATGGTGTCAAGCACGACATAAGGTGAGCAATCGTTGTATTTGGCATCCAGACCTTTTGCAAATGATTACAGGAGCTGATTGTATCGACAGTGCCGACTACAATGCTTGGACGCAGGAATCCAACAGCTAGCAACCGCAAAGCCACAAATCGTGCCGTGCTGGCGGGATGTCACACTGGACGAAAACTTAATGTCTGGTGGAAATTGTCGCCATCAATCAGCGCAATCAATGTTTGTGCTAGAATTGTGGAAAGTTGGGACACATCTTGTGCAACCGTCAGAAACGGCAGCAACAGGCCAAAAAGGGGAGACTTCACAAAGAAAAGACGAGGAGCCTGGAAACTGCAAAATACAAGAGTAGAAGGCAAACCCCATGTCCGGTCAGAAAAATCTTTGCCGACCAATTACCCATCTGAATGGCTTGCAACGCCGCAATTGAGGGTTCTTGAGATTGCAAAGTTTGATGAGGGGTACGAGGACGACCAACCGACACTAATTATGCGAGTATTGTTGAATGTTTTTGTCCCTTGTTCAGTGTTGTGCGATGGATCAGGAATGCTCTACCTCTTGTGGAGGTATGACTCCTGGATCCGTTGTGGTGTGACTCAACTATGCTCTATCTCATGTGAGATATGACCTGTGAGTACACCATGTGGGTGAGTGGTTAACTTAGCCCTTTTTGTTGATTTGGCCAAGTGAGAGGTCATGATTTTGACTATGGCTCCATGTACATCTTGTTTTTTATGGAAGCTTCCAAGAAAAAAAAAGTCCATAGCATCTTGGAAGCTACTTGGCTGGTCTGTCACCTTGACACTAGGATGCTGATGTATCAAGCCCATAGCGCAAGTCTATTGGTGATATGGCTGGGTCAGGCCACTCCTTAGGAATGTGCTTTTGAGTTCTAGGACTTGACAGAAAGCTATAAAAATGACTTGTCTTGCATGCTTATCCATTAACCCTTGCTTGATGCTCTCTTGCATATTGACGACTTGAGCTCTTCTTGAGATGTAATGCTAAGGTGTTAGTACTCTTGAAGGTGAAGTGTATGCCTGATTAGGTTTGGGGTGCATGACACATGTCAACAAAGGAAGAGAGTGTAAAAGCCTTTGTGAGCCAATTCGGTTTTGTGGCTTCTCTGCTAGAGGTGGTTAGCTCAGTAGCTAAGAAAGGGTTATGGAAACACACATTTGGTTAGAGAAGTTTCATGCACGCAACCGCTAAAGTCACAAGCAGTAAGAGTGCCTTCGCTCTCATCCAACCTCTTTGTTTGCAGGTCAATCATCAGCTGGAAGGGAATGCAACACATCTGTACCGTTCCTCCTTGGGAGCTGACATCAGTCTACATCAGCCTACATCTGCTCGCATCGGCCAATGTGAACAGGGTACACAGTTGCCTCTTCTCACCAACAGCCAACAACGGCCTCAAAATCAGGTGCATCGACATCAACAACAGGTGTAGCAACTGTAGTAGTTATAGTTGTAGGGATGGTAGGGACAGGGGAACCACGGAAACATTTTCCCATCCTCAGGTTCAATGGAGAGGATTTTGCGCTTTGGAAGTGGCAGTTTGAGATCATCATGGACGATAGAGACTTGCTAGGATTTTTTGACAAAACTATCCAAGTACCAAAGGAGGAGGGTATTGACCTTGTGGCATGGGTTAAGCTCAACAAGGAGGCTCTCGCTGTTCTTGTGTCCTCCATACAACCCTCAGTCCTTTCACACATCAGCGGCTATACATTGGCAGCTGCGGCATATGCCAAACTAGGCAAGGCTTTCCAGTCCTCCTCACTTGCCAACCGTCTCTTTATTCTACAGAACCTGATCCGCATGAGGCTTGGTAAAGGGGAGGATGTCTCCGCCTTTATGCAGAAGTTTTAGACGCCATTGCAACAAGCCACCGGCACGGGGTGGGACCTGAAATCTGATATGCAGGCCATGATCTTTCTCATGACGCTACCGGAGAGCTGGCGTCCCATGATCACAGTGATTGGAGGGTGGACTGAAGAGCAAGTATCCTATACCACCTTCTCAGAGTATGTGCACAATGAATCCATGTGTCGCAGCAGCAGTGAAGCAAACATGGCTGCATTTGCCTCATGGAGCAGTGACACCTTCCGCAATACCGCCTCCTCTGGATACAAGGGAAACACCAGCACTGGCAAAAGTGGAAGGGGTCCAAAGCGCCAAGGAAACTGCCATAACTGTGGTAAGGCTGGACACTGGGCTCGGGAGTACCGGGCACACAAGAAGGAGGGAGGAGACGAGGATGAATGGCAAAGGGAAAATGGTGGGAAGGATCCCTCAAGCTTGATGGTTGAGTGTGCCTCCAACAAAGGGAGGACAATACTCAAACCAGGAGCTTACGGCCTTGACTCGGGCACAAATGAGCACACCACTTACGATAAGAGAGAATTCATCTCTCTTGCTCTATGTAACAAGAACTTCAGAGTCGTCAACGACAAGGTTGAGGCAGTAGAGGGGATTGGTGACAAGCTGGTCACAGTGAGTGTCAACGGTGCGGAATCCGACCTCAAGCTACATGGGGTAGTCTAATTGTCCTCCTTTACAGCTAACCTGCTCTCCGTCTCAAAGATAACTGACCATGGCATGACAGTTGTCTTTATAGAGAAGGAAGCAGTGATAGTCCCTACCAAGGACATCAACATCTCCTACTCTGCCAAGGAGGTTGTTGCACAGGTTCCTAGCATTGATTGACTCTACGTCTTGCAGACCAAAATGACGAAATCAACGGCTGAATCTTCGGCAGACATTGACGATGAGTAGTGCAGCAAAATTGATTTTGATGACGAGGGACATGTTGGAGCAGCGGAAGCAGTGGTAGTAGAAGATTCAAAAACAAAATTGCAAGCAAATACAACCACTGGGGTAGTTCATTCTAGCCAGTGCACATCCTCGGAGAACTTGTGGCACAGGCGCTTTGAGCTCGTGGCTCATCGCGCATTGGTTCTCATGGGAAAGCAGGAGCTAGTGCTTGGGATGGAACTAGGTGATGAGGCAGAGGAAGCCGGGATCTTGTGTGAGCCATGCCTTCAAGGCAAGGCAAAGAAGAAACCCGTCAAGCGCAATGGTACGCGTGCTATTGCACCCCTTGACGTCATCCACTCTGACGTGTGTGGTTCCTTTCACATACCATCCAATGGAGGCAGCAGATGTTTCCTCACATGCATCGACGACAACAGCCGCAAGGTTTGGATATACTTTCTAAGAAACAATGAGGTGAAGGAGAAGGTGAAGGCGTTCATGATGGACAATGGGGAAGAGTACGAAGCCTGCAGGGAGTGGCTCAAGACACAGGGTATTGAACACCAGAAAACTACTCCCTACTCACCTAAAATCAACGTCGTAGCAGAGAGGATGAACCAGGCCCTCCTGGGCATGACAAGGTGTATGCTCTTTGACGCCAAACTGCCTCCTAGGTTCTGGGCTAAAGCAGCATGCACGACTACCTATCTTGTGAACCTCACACCTGTAGGAGCTTTGCGAAGGAGAGGTAAGACGAAGCAGACACAACAACTGAAGACTCCTCAAGAAGCATGGTCAGGCAAGAAAATGGTCGCCTCCCATCTCAAGGTGTTTGGTTGTACCGGCTTTGCCAAGGTCCAGGCCGGTGACGGTCGTGGAAAGCTTGATGCAAAAGTATGAAAGTGTATTTTCATCGGCTATGATACCAAGCACAGAGCTTATAGACTTTGGGACTAAGGAGCAACGAAGGTCATCCACAACAAAGATGTGGATTTCCATGGAAATTCTGTGAGTGAGGGAGAGCTTCTCGAAATTGAGAACACTCCAAAACAGGGAGAGTGGCTCACACTTGTCGAGGAGGGAGACGAAGCATCAACACAATGGCATGGGCCAGGTACTACATCAGGGAGAGAAGCTGATAAAGATGACTTGGAGGAATCTGACTCTAAGTCCGACGTATATGATCCTCCAGACCGTGAGGAGGATGCCTCTCCCATCATCAACGACAGAACAGACCTCCAGCCTTTACATCAACACCAACAGCCAGCAGGTCCAAGAAGCAATTCATGTCTCAAAGCTCCTCGGCAACATTACGATGCAGACAGGGATGAATGGACAGGCTTTAACTATTTATTCCTGGTTCACGAAGAGCCAACGTCTTTCGCAGAGGCACTCACGCAGCCTGACAAAGCTGAGTGGGGTGAAGCAATTCGTAGTGAACTCAGCTCCATCAAGGAGAATGGGACATGGGTACTGGTGGACAGACCTGTCGGCGCTCACGTTGTGGGATCCAAGTGGGTGCTGAAAGTAAAAAGGAAACAAGATGACAAGATAGACAAGTACAAGGCACATGTGGTAGCAAAGGGGTTCTCTCAACGGCCTGGCGCATAGTACGATGAGACATTTGCTCCCGTTGTGATGTTCGCCTCCATCCGGTCAATGCTTGCCATTGCTACTGCCGAGAACATGGAAAGGAGATCGAGAACTTTGTCTACTAGATGGATGTCAAGACAGCCTTTCTTTACGGCAAACTTGGTAAGGAGGTACTGATGGAGGTTTCGGAGGGGGTAGATGCTCCTGAGGACAAGGTGTGCAGATTGGTGAAGGCGCTCCATGGGCTAAAACAAGCGCCAGGACTTTGGTACCAGGACATGGATACATTTATGGCCAAGGAGTCCTTCATGCACTACGACAACGACCCTAGCATGTACGTGCATGAGAGCGACAAAGGGACTATGTTGGTTTCCTTGTACGTTGATGACCTTATTCTATGCTCTTCTTCAGCGCAACTGCTAGACGATCTCAAGGGGCAGCTGAGTAGCAGATTCGAGATGAAGGACATGGGTCCTCTTGACTTTTATCTTGGAATTACTATCAAGAGTGATAGAGCAGCAGGTACCATCGGCCTAAACCAGAGAAAGTACATTGACTCCATCCTCAAACGATACAACATGGCAGATTGCAAGCCTACCAGCACACCCATGAGCTTAGAGTGCAAGCTCTCCTCCTCCATGTCCCCATCCAACGAAGCGAAAAAAACTGACATGCTGGGCATCCCATATCAGTCTGCAGTGGGCAGTCTGATGTATGCCATGGTCGCCACCCGACCAGATATAGCCCATGCTGTTTGATAGGTGAGCCGGTTTGTGGCCAATCCTGGTCCACTTCACTGGCAGGCTGTGAAGGGCATCATATGCTACCTTCAGGGAGCGCGACACATGGGGCTCCAGTTTGGAGGCATCCCTGGATCTATGTCACCTTGTCTCACGTGCTACACCGATGATGATTGAGAAGGGAATATTGAGGACAAAAAATCTACCTCCGGCTTTGTGTGTATGTTGAATGGAGGTGCAGTCAGCTAGACAAGTCGCAAGCATGAATGTGTCTCTCTGTCAACAGCCGAAGCTGAGTACATTGCCTTGGCTGAGGTGTGTACATAGATAGAATGGCTATGAAGCTTGCTCTCTGAGATGAAGGCACCACAGGCAATGACGATGGTCATCAAGATTGACAACACGAGTGCAATTGACATGTCGAAGAATCCCGTCCTGTCCAGGCGCATAAAGCACATTGAGGTCCGCTACCACTATGCTTAGGACTTGGTCTCCAAGCATACAGTGGAGCTCAAGTATGTCGGTACCAAGCTGAACCGGGCTGACATGCTTACAAAGCCACTGGACAAGGATCTCCACCAGGCGTGCAGGCAAGGTATCGGCATGGTCATTGCAAGTGATGATGAATGATGATGCTCACTGACACAAGGTGTAAGGGAGAGATCTGTTGAATGTATTTGCCACTTGTTCAGTGTTGTAGGATGGATCAGGAACGCCCCTTGTGGAGGTACGACCCTTTGATCCGTGGTGGTGTAACTCAACTATGTTGTGCATCATGTGAAATTTGGTGTGTGATTACACCATGTGGGTGAGTGGTAAACTTAGTCATTTTGTTGATTTGGCCAAGTGAGAGGTCATGAGTTCGATTATGGCTCCATGCACATCATGGAAGCTATATGGCTATATGGCTTTTGTTATGGAAGCTTCCAAGAAAGAAAGTCCATAGCATCTTCGAAGCTATATGGTTGGTTTGTCACCTTGACACTAGGATGCTGATGTGTCAAGCCAACAACGCAAGTCTATTAGTAATGTGGCTGGGTCAGGCCACTCCCCAGGAATGTGCTTTTGACTTTTAGGACTGGAAAGATAGCTATAAAAGGACGACTTGAACTCTTCTTGAGATGTAATGTTGAGGCGTTAGTACACTTGAAGGTGAAGTCTATGCCTGATTAAGTTTGGGGTGGATGACACTGCTGTTGTGTGTGTCGTACACAGCTTACGGTGACCCCTCGGCTCATGTCCATTCACGTGCAGATCCCTGAGATTGGCGACGGTGGCAGAAGACCGGCGACCGGCGGCGACGGGCGCCCAGAAGACTCTCGTATTTTTTACATTCATACTAAGGGAAAGCACATAGGCATGCAGCCTATCAAGACGTAGATCTTGTCAATGCGGTCATCCTGGTTCAAACGGCTCGTCGTTCTGACGTGTCTACAGGGAGTTATGGCCAAAACTGTGTTTTTGCCACTGTTTTGTCCTGCTGGAAAATAACGCCCTTGTGCACCGCGTGTGTGTGCATTCACTAGGGCCGTGACACTATTTAGGTTCTTCAGGCCTCAGTTGTCATCTCTCTCTGCATAATTCAACATTTGCAGCTTCTGACACTTGTCTTTGTGTCCCTAGTTAACCCCTTGCTGTTCTCACCTCCACCTGTGTGTGCTAGTGAGTTATCTGGCCGGCTTGTACTGCCACGCCAGCGACAGCAGTGCTAGGAAGCTGTCTTTCATGGTATCAGAGCAGCGAGCCAGTGCACGCACAGTTGTGTAGCAGAGGCGTAGCAACCGCCGTACCAGTGAGCATCCGCAGCCATTGCCGTGAGTAGCAGCAGCAGCAGAGCCCACTGTCACGGCAAGAGGTCCTGGGAGGACCCACCACTTTTCCCGCCGTTTTCTTAAAACGTCCGCGACAGCTCCGCGGCCGTTCCACGACAGCTGAAATTGATCCGCGGAAAATTCCAGGTGTTCCGCGGTGACGCGAACTCCGTAGAAGGCGCGACAACTCCGCGGCTGCGTCGAAACGCGTCAACGGTGCCGCGAAACTGCGGTCACTCGCATCGTTCCGAAGTGACAACCCCACGGTGACGACGCCGTGGCAGATCCACGGCGTTCTGAGGATCCGCGGCACTCCACGGCGGAAGCTCAGCGGTGGCTCTGGAACGCGCCGGTGTTCCGCCGGTGGTTTACTTGGTGCTCCGCGGCCGCAAGTCCGCGACAGTTCCACGGCCATCCTGCGGTCGCCAAATGCGACATCTCCGCGGCGGTTGCGGAATGCACCAACGGACGCCCCAGAAGGTTGCGGCACCCCACCGCGTTCCGCGTCCTCGACCTCAGCTGTTGTTCCGCGCGACCGCGGTTGCTGTTCCGCGGTAAAAACCGCGGAATTACGCCACAATAAAAATCTGCGGTGACAGATCCGCGGTGGCAGCTCCGCGGCTGACAGCTCCGCGGTGACATCATCATGGAGACTCCGCGGTGACCACTCCGCAGTGGCACTCCGCGATGGCACCTCCGCGGTTGACACTCGCGCTACAGAAGACAGCGGGCGTTCCAGACAACCACCCGTAACAAAACCCCACCAGCATAACGAAACAAAACCCCACTAGCACCGCCACCGACGCTGCCGCCGAGGGCAGTGCCGTCAGTGGCCAACGCAGACTGCCGCCGTTGTCACCATAGCGACAGCAGCAGTAGCAGCAGCAGCAGCAGCAACAGTAGCCACAACAGTAGTCGCAAGTGCAGCAATAGCAACAGCAGCAGTAGCGACAGCAGCAACAGTCGCAGCAGCAGCAACAGTAGCAGCCACCGAGTCTGACAACCTTGGCACACCAGGTGCGCGTGTTGGCTGACCTGCAGGCAGAGAGCCACCTGACCTTGACAAAGCAAGTCGCTGAGCTGCAGGACCTGATCAGGGACCTACTACCGCAGCAGCAGTTGTCCCATCAGCAGCAGTAGCACTCGTTCGCAGACCCAAGCGAGGACCACCCCCCTCACGGCGGCAATGCAGATGAGGTTACGGAGACCCTCTCCGACTCTGGCGAGGAGGGTGAGGAGGAGTTGCTGCGAGCACGCCTCATCCCCCTGGAGGCGCGTCGAAGAGCACGAGAGGCCAATGCCGCCCTCCAGGGCACGAGCTCCAGCTCCGACGCCGGCCTGAGCTCATCTCGTCGCCCTCTGAGCTTTGAGGAGCTGGCTCTGCGGACCCGCCTGGGCAAGGGGGTTGCCTCCTCTGTGCCCGGTCCCACAGTGGCTCCAGCCGTCGCACTGCCGACGGTCAAGCCACCCAAGTGGTTTGAGTCGAACCCACCCGTCTTCCGGACTGGGAACGACTTCAAGTCTTGGGAGCCGCGATTTCGCATGTGGGCCATGAGCAAAGGAATCCTTGCCTACTACCTCACTCCATACCAGGCTTCTGACCCCGCCCAGACACAGATGGCGGTCCGCGCCGCTTCCGGCCTGATGAAGGCCGCCCCGGACTTCACCAAGGACTTCAGTCGGTTCCTTGGCGATCCGCTGACCGGCGCAGGAGCTGACCCTTGCGCAGCGTGGGCACTGGCTGTGACTCTATTTGAGGGCGCCACCTTGGCTCTGACGTCCCAGCACCTTGCCGACTTCAACTCCCTCTGCCAGACTACTCAGGAGTCTGCAGCCAACTACTGGCGCCGAGCGATCCAGCTGTACGAGGAGCTGGGAGATGATGCACCTGCGCAGTACTCCGCGCTCCAGATCATCCTATACGGCATCCACCCCGACTATGCGCGCATCTTCAACAACTTCGACCAGACTGTGCTTCGCGACATGGCGAGCGACGGGACCCTGCTGCGCTGGACCATCCTCCACTTCCTGGAGGTCGCCGGCATGGACGTCGCGAACCGCGCCCGGCGCAGCACCGCTTCAGCTGCAGTTGCCGCCGCATCCCCCTTCCTGCCGTCTACAGCTACAGCGGCTCCAGCTTAGGGGAAGAGGGGCCGCAAATCGTCAGGTGGTGGCTCTAGCGGCAGGACCAGGCTGAGCAGTGGCGCACTGCCTGCAGGCTGAGCTCGATGCCATCCGAGAGCACGGTGTCTTTGAACTGGTGCACTTGCCGAAGAACCGCAAGGCCATCAAGGCCAAGTAGGTTCTCCGCAAGAAGCTAATTCCACATGGCACTGTGGAGCACTACAAAGCGCGCCTGACAGTAAAGGGTTTCTCTCAGGTCCCTGGCGTGGATTACACCTAGACCTTTGCTCCTGTTGGCCGGATGACGACCACGCTCACGCTACTGAGCCAGGTGGCATAGCATGACTGGGAACTCCATCAGATGGATGTCAACAACGCGTTCTTGAACGGGGACCTTGAGGAGGAGGTTTACATGGTCCAGCAACCCGGCTTTGAGGATGTTACTAGTCGCATGTACCGACTGCGAAAGGCCTTGTACGACTTGAAACAGTCACCTCGCTGCTGGAATCAGGCGATCACCAGTATGCTGAGACGAGCCGGGTACGTTCAGAGGGATGCTGACCCTTCCCTGTTTCTCTCACAGTCCCAAGCACCGCTCGCTGCCATCCTTGTCTACGTGGACGATCTTCTGATCGCCTCACCCGACCTGGGAGTAGTGAACGCTTCCAAGGCCGTTCTCACCTCAGCCTACAAGATGAAAGATCTTGGTGAGGCCTCTGTCTTTCTGGGGATGGAGATCGTGCGCGATCGTGTCCGCCGCTCACTCCGACTCCATCACGGACGCTACATAGAGACTGTGGGGGAGCGCTTTTCTGACCTCCTCGCTACCGTCCGCACGGCCTCCACGCCCATGACCCCTGAGGGGTAGGCCTCCCTGAAGGTGGATGACCCAGCTGATCTTGGGGAGCCAATCGACGTGACCCTGTACCTGTGAGTCACCGGCTCGCTCATGAACTTGGCCACTATGACACGGCCTGACATTGCCTTCACTGTCAACCTGCTCACCCAATTCTCACAGGCTCCACGCCAGCAAACACTGGAGGTAGCAATCCGATGTGTGCGCTACATCCTATCCACCACACGCTTCGGCCTGTGCTTTTACGAGTAGGTGTCTGTTGTGCTCGATGGGTACACAGACAGTGACTGGGCGTGGAGTCCAGATGGCAAGAGTCGCACCGGCTACATCTTTCTCATTGGAGGCACTGCAGTATCCTGGCACAATGGAAAGCAGGACTGCATCACACGCAACACTGCTGAGGCAGAGTATGTTGCTCTAGGCGCCGGTGCAGCAGAGTGTGTCTGGCTCGTCCGTCTATTGCGTGAACTGCGTCAGTCCATTCCCCCCGTGGTTCTCCAGTATGAAAACATGAGCGCGGAGGCCATCGCCAAGAACTCAGGTGTGTTGCATGCACGCACAAAGGACATCAATGTCGAGCACCACTTTGTGTGTGATCTGGTTGATCGTGGTGAGATCCAAGTCATCCACGTGGGCACTGACAGGCAGTGCGCGGATTTTCTAACCAAGGCTCTGGGTCGTTAGAAGTTTCATGCGGCCACTCATTCCGTGGGACTCTGCCCCATCCCTGTTGCAGGTTGATTCCTCATGTGCCACCTTGCGTGTGCTGTGCTTGCTGCCTACAGCGGCTGTGCGTTTCCTACTCTGTACATCGTTAGTGTCTGTATGTGCATAGACGTGTTTCGCCCTCCGGTCATGGGGGAGTGTTGGTGTGTGTGTCGTACACGGCTTACGGTGACCCCTCGGCTCATGTCCATTCACGTGCAGATCCTTGAGACTGGCGACGGTGGCAGAAGACCGGCGGTCGGCGGCGACAGGTGCCCAGAAGACTCTCGTATTTTTTACATTCGTGCTGAGGGACATCACATAGGAGTGCAGCTTATCAAGACGTAGATCTTGTCGATGCAGTCATCCTGGTTCAAACGGCTCGTCGTTTTGACGTGTCTGCAGGGAGTTATGGCCAAAACTGTGTTTTTGCCACTATTTTGTCCTGCTGAAAAATATCGCCCTTGTGCGCCGCGTGTGTGTGCATTCACTAGGGCCATGACACTATTTAGGTTCTTCAGGCCTCAGTTGTCATCTCTCTCTGCATAACTCAACATTTGCAGCTTCTGACAGTTGTGTTTGTGTCCCTAGCCAACCCCTTGCTGTTCTCACCTCCACTTGTGTGTGCTAGTGAGTTAGCTGGCCGGCTTGTACTGTCACGCCAGCGACAGCAGTGCTAGGAAGCTGTCTTTCAGACACATGTCAACAAAGGAAGAAGGTGTAAAAAACTTTGTAAGCCTTTTCGGTTTCGCTGCTTCTCTGCCAGAGGTGGTTAGCTCAATAGCTAACAAGTATAATCGAGAAGATGTAAAAGTCGCATAATGATACCGGCACTACTATATGGAAGAGCTCACAATTTTGTAAGAAAAAAAAAACCCTGGTTCAGTTTTGCAAACTGAACCGGGGTTATTTGAAAAAAAATCAATGACGAATAAGTACTGATCCATTAACTTCACAAACCACTCCAACTGCAAATCAGAGATAGCCTACTGCTTGTGTATTTTGATATTGACTATTTTATGTTGTTGTGGAATGTGATAAAAAATTGAGTTCATTGAATATCAAGTGCACGTTGCTATATTTGACCAGGTTTTTGTTGAAATCAACCGTTGCCATGGATAATGTGCCAAACAGATTTATGCTATTTTTTATGTTGAATGAATTCGGAAGACAAAAAATGATGGCACAAGAGAAGAGCATGTCAATAAAAATTGCAAAATCACTTAATCATCGTCTTCCACCCCCTCATCTTCAAACATAATATTATGCATGCCATATGCATGTCACTGGAACTCATCCTTAAAGACCTTCTTACATCCAGATTTAAACCATGACTTGCCTATGATCTCACTTTTGTTATTCACATGCTACCATGCCATGAGAAACCAATTGCACGCAGCTTCCTTCATGACACCCACGCGGAGTGATAAAGTGTCAGCGTCACGCGCTTTTCAGTTGTGCACATGGCAAACTGAAATTCCACCTGCTTCTTGGATGGTGAGATGATGCCCATATCCGCAGGCTGTACCTTTGGGGTACAACCAGTGGGCACATTCACAGGATATATGCATGGGAATTTCTGTCTTAGCCACAAACGGAACGGCACGCTGTAATGAGGGTGCTACGCATCAAGCACAAGCAACATGTGAACATCACCTGGATGCAATCCGTACGCATTGCAATTCTGTTTGTAGTATGGCTGCACGATGGAATGCACCCATGCCATGGTAGTCTCAGTGTTCGCCTGACTCCACTGCATGCATGCCCTTTGGGTGACACCTCTTGGACTTGCCAGCGTAGATGACCTGCATGGGGAGGAAATCACCTTGGAAGGACATGACCAGAATAGTGATGGCACGCTTGTCATGAAATGTGCATCCGAAGATGCACACGCCATTCATGCCCTTGGACGCATACGTGTGGCTAGCGGTGGGCACAAGCTGAATGCTAGTGTGGTCTGCATTGACCACAAATGCACGCTTGATTTTGTGCTACAAGACGAGTGCTACAGAACGCATGTGAAAGTGATAAACCTTTTCTTGCCAGTTTTCTGGAACATTCTGAGCCGCAGTTGTACCCACAGGCCACGCCCATCCCATTTGGTCTTTCACCAAGATACGCACCCATCACCAGCCAAACAAAATGGTCACCCATAGCTGCGAGCAACTCAGCTTCATGCTGAGCTATAGTCATGCAGATTTCCCTCCAAATGTTCTTTCTATTCATTGGAGTCCCTGTGGCACATACAATAGTCAATGTCATTCGGATTGCCTCAAGGAGCTGTGGGCTGCCCTCCAAGAAGTTGTGCTTTCCCCTCCAACCCTGAATCCGCTTCTTGTTGCTTGTTCGAGACATTGGCCTAACCTTCATGCTTGCTGCTGCAGCTATGGCGTACTTTGCCTTCAGAACTTTAGTTCTTGGTTCAAACCAGCTAGTGATCATGCTCGGTGACAGGCAGCTGAAGACTCAGAGTCCATCACGGATGTGGAAAGAGCGTTGCAGTTTCTTCACAGCCGCATAGAAGGAGGGTTGTGACTTCACAGCCTTGTAGATTGTCGGGAAGTGGCCTGAACCAAACCAGTTGCAGTACTAGCCATGTCTGCACCTATTGCCGCTACTGCTGTCCGCTCATAGGGATAATGGTCAGACACTCGATGTCTGTTGAGTAATCACTGTCCTGATGGTGGGAGGATGGACCACTGTCGCTGTCACCGTCGCTGGAACCGTCGCTAGAGAGGGGCACAGGCTTCTTTGGCTCCTCAATTATCACTGGTCCAGTACTGAAGCAAGGCTCAAGGGAGGAGACATGAGTTTCTTCCGAGGCTGTTCCACACTTGCTCCCTTCCCCTTTCCCTTACGGTCTGCCACTGCCGCTGAACCTTCCGCTGCCACTGCCTCTGCCTCTACCACTGCCGTTGCTGCTGCCTCTGCCTGCGCCACTCCCGCTGCTTTTGCCTCTGCCGCTGCCACTGGCGCTGTTTCTGTTGCCTTCCCCTTGCCAAGAATTCCGTCTTGCTAAGAATTCCGTCTTGCTGTGCCACAATCTTGGCACCAGTCGTGCTGGGACCTGCCACATGAGAAAGTGATGCTGCATGTGGAACGTAGTCTGACGCATCCAATGGCGTTGCAGCTTAAGGTGAGCTGCCACTTCCTGCATCCAACGTTGAAGGCGCTGGAGATGGAGTACAGCCTGAGACATCCCATGATGATGCACTTGGTGGTGGGTCGGTGCTTGCTGCCTGCGACGATGCTGACGATGGAGGTGGTGGGACGGGAAGCAAACGAAGTGGAGAAGCTTTGCTTCCGTTCGCTTGCAGGCTTTGCAGGTTGGAAGTGACTGCTGGATATCGTGGTGAGCAGCCTGGTACGCTGTTGTCGAACAACAGAGCAAGAGGTTTCCTAAGACTGCCGACTGGACATCGGGCTGGAGGCGGCCCAGGAGGAATTGGACACCCAAGCTGGGCCTCAAGATGTCAGACACACTTCCCAGGGATAACAACTTGCAAAAAGCGCTCCATCGTGTTGGTGCTCAACGTGCTACTGGATGACAGTGGGCAAAGGATGTCGGATGGCAGGAGTCAATGAAAGGGATTTCATGCCCATGTTTCATAGGTTTCATAGCATTCATCAGGAGGATTTGTGAAATCCCAATAACCAATCCAGCGATGAGCGAAATGGAGCATCAGACATTTCTTCAGATCTTCTCAGTCGAGAACATTCGTTGCATTCTTGCAAGGCCTTGGATGTGACCTCGCATCCTCGTCAACATTAATGGCAAAGGGGTGAACGAATTTGACTAGATGGGCACACACAAATAACACAAAAAGTCATCTCATTCATTTTTCATTGAATCCAAAGTTTTAAAAAATACAAAATCCAAGAGTTGCAAGGGTATGCACGACGTGGAAATATGGAGGAATTACCCAATGAGTGACCATAAGAAAATCCTCAGACGAGATTCCCTCTATCGGAATATTTCGTAGGTAGACCAGAGCAACAAAACAGTCTACGTGAGCATAAATGGAAAGAAACAAGGCCTACTTAAGATCGAGTGTCCCATGACATAGCGGGATTTACAGGAAGAAGTAGAGGTGGAAGCAGCAGAGGAAGTTGCAGCAGCCGTAAAACATCAGCCAGCATCGCTGGGCGTCGCTAAAAGATAAATGCGATGCGGATTAAAAGCATGGCTCATCCACGTGGAGAAAGGAGAAGTAGAGGAGATCACGACATCAGACGCGACAACATCGGCCATGATACCAGACAAGTTCACAACCATTTAAGAGGACATTACATCTCTCATGGAGGATTTTAAGAAAGTTCTCCCACAAAACTGCCTCAAGGACTGTTTCTACAACAAAGCATCGATCACAAGATAGACCTGAAGTTGGACAGCAGACCGAGGTTCAAAGGAATCTATCATGTGAGCGAGCACAAGCTGGCTGAAATTTAAAGTAGTTAGACGAGATGCTCACCTAGGGATTCACCAGCCCATCCACATCACCCTACGCGACATCCGCAATTTGTGTGAAAAAGATAATGGGTGAGATGCAGATGTGCGTGGATTACTGAGCAATAAATGACATCACCATCAAGAACCCCTACCTCCCTCCGGAATAGATGATTTTTTTGACCAACTCCGTGGGGCGAGAATGTTTACCAAAACCAACCTCTTCATTGGCTATCATCAGATTCACGTGTCTGATCAGGACATCATGAAGACAAATTTCTATGCCAGGTACGGGCACTCTGAGTTCACAGCTATGCATTTTGGACTCATCAATGCCCTTGCAACATTTATGGTGGCGATGAACAATATTTTCAGGCCGTGCCTCAACACACTTGTCATTGTGTATCTTGGTGACATCCTGGTTTACATCCACACCCAGGAGGATCACAGTGGACGTCTCTGAAAACTTCTTGATGTTTTATAAAGAGACAAGTTCTATAAAAAAAACTCCTAATGTGTGACTTTGGTCGCCATTTGATCAAGTTCTTGGGCCACATAATCGGCGGCAGACAGATCCCCATGGGCCCAGAGAAAGTGGAGGCACTCACTGATTGGCCGACGCCGATTAATGCGTAGAATGTATATGAGTTTTTGGGATTATGTAGCTACTACTGTTGATTCATAAAGGGCTACGCTTGGGTGTCAGCGTCTCTCTCTCTCTCTCTCTCTCTCTCTCTCTCTCTCTCTCTTATCCCACTCATAAACTACGGAGTGGAATTGGGAGACAACAAATAAGAAGTGTTCTAACTCTTTGGGAAATTCTCTTACCTCCGTGGTAGTCCTATGGTTGTTTCGCGGATCCAATGGTGGACTATGTCATGGCCACCGACTCGTCCGATAGAGAAAGTGGAGCCGTTCTCCTCCAAGACAATGGCGGTGGAGAGCAACAAATCGTGTACATAGGAAAAATGATACGGACCAGAGCTTAACTATGTGGTGCACAAGAAAGAAATATTGGAGTTTGTGTACACATTCAAGATGTGGCAGTGCTATCTAAAATGCTGATGATGTGCCATTTACACCGACCACCATGTGCTAAAAAGAATGAAGACTATGCAAAATTTGAGCCTTCAATAGACTCAATGGATGGAGTCCCTCAAGACTTACTCCAACTACGACATCAAATTCCGACCTAGAAAACATGAATTTAGTGGACGCTCTCAGTTGGTGACTAGATTTGATGGTCGCGATTAACATGCTACTCAATCAACAAGACCCGTACCTTGCGACGGTTGTTCAGAAATGATTACAAGGATTTCAGCGGGTTTGGTAGCACCAAGTTTTGGTTCAACGATCCTTACCAGTGACGAACCCATCAAGTTGATGACAACCCCCAAGTTGAACCCCTGGTAATTCACTCGCCAAGTCGCCGTACCACCAAAAAAAGAGACAGATGCTATTGGAGGAATGGCATGACACTCCTCTAGAAACTTTGGAAAAGACAAGAAACTAAAAAAGCGGGTAAGTATTACTGCTGGGACCAAATGCAAACTGTCATGGTAGCGTTCTGAAAATCATGCGACACCTGTCAGTGGCAAAAATCTTGTCTCACGAGGCCAACGGGACTGCTACAACCACTCCATGTTCCAACAAAGACAAAGGTTGACATCAGCATGGTCTTCATGACGGGATTTCTTGTCACTCCAAAGGGATATGATGCCACCCTTGTGGTGGTGGAGAGATTTCCTAAAACTTCACACTTAATTCCAACAACGACCACTGTCCACACAGAAGGAACGACACGGCCATTTCTAAATCAGATCATGCGGCTCCACGGAGCACCATACACCATCATTATCAAAGGAAATGGCCGCTTCACTAGCCGTTGTTGCCACGGACCGATGACGCATTATGGAAGTCGGATCCAGCTATCAATGGTGTTCCATCCTTAAACCAACGGGAAAACTTAACTGACCAATCAGACGCTCTAACCGCACTTCATTTGAGCTCCACGGCACTGATTGGGTAGCAAAAGTACCAACCGCCAAACTCTCATACAACTTGGTGATATCCACCGCAATGTGAAAAAATCCTTCTGACCACGCAGGCAGGAGTACAAAGCCAAAGTAATATTCCCATGGTTGACATCCATCGTAAGAACTTCTCCAGTGTCTAGGAGGAAAAATGTCAAAACCTCACGACGATGCAAGCAGCAATGAAGCAAGTGCTGGAACGACATTGCAGCATCAAAGTTTTCAGCACTAGCCATCACATCCTACTCAGCTTGCTAAGCATCAGGCTACGTGGACAGGAATTTGCAAAGCTTAAACCCCAATGATTGGGCCTGTTTGAGATCGAGTGATCGCTCGACTTTGCCTACAAGACAACATGGCGATCCATCCAGTCTTCCACGCCAGCAAACTCACGTCCGAGATCCTAACAAGAGATTCCTTGGCAAAGAAATCACTCCTCCGCCTCCACTCCAAGTGGACGAGGATAGTAAGTACGTAATTGAGGACATCCTCAGACATCAATGACGTGGAAGAATTACCGATCATCTGGTTAAGTGGCATGACTATGACCACGCGTACAACAGGTGGAAGCCTTGCAACAACCTCCAGGGCGAGGATAATCTAATCGACGGCTGCTACAAACATCACTGGCCTACGTTTGCTAACACACTAGGACGTCACGGCTAAAAAGGGGGGTAAGTTACATCCCAGATGTACACGAGTCCATAAACTCTGCAATTGGGCATTACATACGTGACCTACTGCGAGTAGGCCTCAGGATTTCTACGCGGTTTGGCCAAGGGTATTTTGGCTACCTGTCCCAACCTCCGGTATTCCATTCCCGAAGGTTCTAACACATTCGACCACCTTCTAGAATGGTCAAAGGAAGTGTTGTAAACCGTATCGATGTTTTGATACTATTTGGTCAACTTCTCAACAGCGATGGACATTAATCGAACCGTGCCTTGATATTATAAAAACCTCCCAACTTCTTGGAGGAGTTTGTCAAAGTGACCACCCATGACGCAGAGTCGCATGCATCGCCCGACTCGAGCGTCCAAGGCGCAAAACATGCCTCATTGTGTTTCTTGCTATTGTGTATATGCACTTGAAATGCTTGACACTTGTCATTAAACTACACTTCTTGTTACACAAAGATCATCCAGCTATCCCAATTCCATAAATCTCTTCTGCTTCACACCTCATACCTGTGAACCATCCATGTTCCGCTCGGCATAATGCTCAGCACCAGAAGTTGCTCGTATTGTCTCATATTTGTTCAGTCCTTGGGAGTGGCAGGATTATTTCTTACGGTTAATTGAGATATGAATTCTCCAAATGTAAACCAACATTGGATGCAACCAGAAATCAATGGATTATATGAATGAATGCAACTTGTCAGAATTATAAGAATTTTGTCTTGTAGTGTAATATAATTGAACAGTTTCATGTCACCTACCACTAATTCAAATTTCCTTCTGTCTTGATATTGAACTCAATCGCGTCCCAAGAAAATTTGCCCACTTGCATACGTATCCAAACGCCCATAATTTGACATTTGAATATTGGTTGGTGCAAGATGGTTGTATTGAACCATTTCTTCCCGCCATTGGTGCACCATGTTACATCTCCAAAGGAAACAAGCTTCCAAAGTCTCTGTGTGGGTAGTCTTTTTTTTGTTTACATCCATGTCATACCATGCATGAGTTCCTCAATCTTTTACGCCCACCCCTTAAGAGTATAAAAGCCCCGACAGACTTTGCTCCGTTAAAGCAGTTTGTGATAGCTTCAACGAACTTCAACACTGAGAGAAACCTTTTCCAGCAGTAACTGCATGCTGACCAAGGCAAATAGATACATGAATTAGGTGCTCAAGCAAGGATCTATTTTTCCATCCTTTTAACCCTATGTTGCACTTGTATTTGTTTTTAGAAAAAAACATAAACGGGAAAACTGCTCGTGTGTTTGGACTGCCAAGCACTCATTGAAATATCATACTAACATTTGAAGTGTTCAGGAAAAAAAAATTGGCTTTTAAAATTAAGAGTATTCCTTGCTTTTCCAGAAGAAACAAACAAAAATTCTTGACCTACTACATGAAACAAGGATAAAACTGCGTGACATGTCCAGTTTGATCGCACCTGTGACACGGGGTCACGTCTGCCATTCCTCGTTAAGTTGCAATGCCTTAAGAGACCCCGATGTATCGGAAATGCCTATGGTTGAAGAACCTTGCTTTCATATGAATATATGCCACCTGTTGACTGCTATGGTGTCAGAACATTGCTAGAGAGGAAAATCATGTTGGCTTGCCACATGGGTAAATAGTTGCAATTGATGTGTTCAAGATAGTCACACTACCTATGTGTCAAAAATTTGGTTAGGTGCGATGCTTGAAAATTCTCTCAGCTAAATTCTGAATTGATGAACCAAAATTCAAAAAAATAGATAGTAGAGAAATGAGAAGGAATAGTCAAAGCGTACTAAAAGAGATCATTATAGGGTTGTTCCTAGAAAACAGTAACATTTGATGAAAAACCCGTCTGACATCAACCCAAGCAGAAAAAACACATCGCTAACAGCCGCATAAAGCCTATCCACACATTTGTATGGTTGCAATAGATTGCACTCATGTTGTCTATGCAGACACTCCATCGTTACCATTATTGAACTAAAGTACAATATGGTATAGTTCACCTGCAGAAGTCAGCAGAGGAACCTCTGAGATGCCATGCGATATCACCGATGAACTGCAAACAAGACAAAAAAGAACCTGCAAGACTTCCGACTCTATTCCCCCATGCAGAAACTTGGAAAAAAAAGTGGCTGTCACTGGATGCCCTTCTCATAACATCACTATCTAGTATTACCCAGAAATCTATCATGGTCCCCAAATTTCAAAACGGACATTAGCATCCCATTCCATAATGCAAGGAAAAAAAAATTGTTTTTGGATGGTATGGAATTGTAACAATAGTTTTCTCATAATCCTGCACAAAATCATTGTTGGAGATTGCTGAATGGAATCCACAGATTTTTGGAGGGTTATTCTCCTCCGTGCCACTCTTGGGGAAATCGTCATGAATAGCCTTGTGCAGTGTGACTAATATTCAAAGAGGCCCATTTTTTTTCACCTCACTATCTCAATGTAAGGTCCAAAGAAGGGGGGTTGTACCCAAAATCGTGATTTAGCACAAGTTTTTTTTTTCACTTTTATTTTTTATAGTAATTTCAACACCCAATTTTTTTACGGAATGAAGTCCAGATTCTTTTTGTATGCATTTAGGCACACTTTTATGCCATGTTGTTTTCTCCTCGATAATCCTTCAGCTGAGGGATTGTTAATGATTATGAGGAGAGGGGAAGGTAGCAACCATTGGCCTCCTCCTTTTCTGCTTTGAGTGGAGGGATGGTCGGCCACTTTCTACCACATCTCTCTCTCTCTCTCTCTCTCTCTCTCTCTCTCTCTCTCCCTCCCTCCCTCCCTCTCTCTCTCTCTCTCTCTCTCTCTCTTTCTCTCTCTCTCACTGTCGCTCTCTCTCTCTCTCTCTCTCTCTCTCTTTCTCTCTCTCTCACTGTCGCTCTCTCTCTCTCTCTCTCTCTCTCTCTTTCTCTCTCTCTCACTGTCGCTCTCTCTCTCTCTCTCTCTCTCTCTCTTTCTCTCTCTCTCACTGTCGCTCTCTCTCTCTCTCTCTCTCTCTCTCTCTCTCTCTCTCTCTCTCTCTCTCTCTCTCTCTCTCTCTCTCTCTCTCTCTCTCTCTCTCTCTCTCTCTCTCTCTCTCTCTCTCTCTCTCTCTTTCAAACACACACACACACACACACACACATACACACACACACACACCTCTTACTTTTTTGGTCTCTTTCTTGCTCCCTTCCCTCACGAGCCTGGTTAGCGGTGTTTCCAGGGTTGAATACGTTTACATTAATCTATGAAAGTTATTTTCAAGGCAAAGAAAAGACTGAATCTACCCGAAATTCTCTATAAATAGCCAATGCACCACGGCTTGAACTTCTTGTGGATCAAAGTGGATGATGTTCTTGTTGACAACATGTACAAGGTATTCAAGCTGGTCTTATGATAACTTGCACTTGCTCAGTTTTGCACAATGCATTAATCCCCTAAAGATTACAAGGATTTAACGCAGATGTTCTTTGTGATTTTTAATTATTGTAGAGAGGACCAAAATGTCATTGAGGTTAACCAAAAAAAAGTGGTGGAGTTGTTTGGAACCTTTTTGGTTCAAGTTCTCCTTGATTGCTTTCTGGGGTATTTTTCAACCCAAAGCATAGAACTTAAAACCGATAATATCTCCTGTGTATTCAGAACATTGTTTTGGGAACAAAATATTCTAAAATTATGATTTGATGGTTCTCTTGAGACAAATCCGTGGAAGAAAATAAAAATTTCTCCTTGGATTTGGTCAAATAGGTCCTCGATCTATGGTAAGGGATATCAAGTTCTCATTTTCATTTTATTGAAAGCTTTGTTGTTCATACACATACGTAAATCACTGTCCTTATTCACAAAAAGGATCAACACACCATACGGTGAGCTTCTCGGCTCCATCCACCCTTTTGCAAGATACTATTTAATTTGAATTTTGGCCCTTTTCCTTTCCATCTGACTATGGAAGTACATGGATGTAGACAAAGGAGTCTCCTGTGGTTGCAAAATAATCATTTGGACCATGTTCCTTCTTGGTGAAGACCCAGCTGATAGGTCTTGAATCTTGGATATCTTTTAGCACATTTTCATTTAATTTGTCCTCCATTCTGTATATTTGGGCAAAAAAATCCACAACCTTGTTTCTTAACCTATATCACAGACAATCTTGTGTATGGTTTCTATTTATTCAGTAGTTATTCTGTCGTCAGAATCATAAAAGCAACACTGCCCCTTGAAGATAATGAAGTGTTTTGAATCAAAGCATGTAAGTGCCTCGTCTTTGCAAATCTAAGGATCACCTACCACCACATTGAAATGATTCAGAAAGTTGAGCACCTTCTATGTAATACTCTGTGCACTCTTGAATACGAATAATTTCTTTAAAGGTACCAGCCACTTGTACCTTTCATCATCCAATGGCTCGTATCTCATGCCCAATTGTCAAGTAAAGTGAGGCTGACAAAGGAGTCATCGCCTCCGATGGCATCAAGAACATTCATAGAGGCACCAACTAGGTTTCCTTTGAACTGAACTATGATGTTTCTTCCACTCTTTTTATTGAACAAGCTTATTTTTGGTAAACCAAATTTGTGGGAGACACAAGATTGGTACACCATACATTGTAACTCTAGTGTTTCACCCACTAGAGTGCACATTTGATGGCTGTGAGTGGATTTCATGAGTACCTTCCAATCTTTAGTCCTTTCCCAGTTGAAATTGTTGACCAAAGGTACTGCAAGTGTGATTGTGCTCATTGCTTTGAGGGTGCTTGCCTCAATCATAGTAGCACACAAATCTTATAGAGTAATTGATGTCTGAAATTCAAGCACGTTTGGTCATGCATCTTGTATGGCGATGAAAAGTTTAGTAGCCACTGGCAATAGACAAGTATGGAATGCAGTTCAACATGGGAAGAGAAAATAACTTGGTAATTTGAAATTCTGAGAAATCCAAATGGGCCAACATCTGTAAACATAAATCCACATTCCTGATACGCGTTTCTCCCCGAATGATCCCCACCAACATTATTGAGGAGCAGGGAATACCCATGCCATGACCTTGTCAACTTCCACAACCATACCTGTTGCCGCTGCCGCGGCCCTGTCCATGGCCATGAAGATAGCTAGTACTGCACCCTCTCAACAAGATGCTGTGTGTGCAACCACTACAGCAGGCTCTTGTCCCCCATCAACGATTTCAGGATAGTGAAGTAGTCGTATGCAATTGTGGCATAGCCCTTTGGAGATGACCATCACGTGAAACTCACTACTGCGCTTGTAGTTGAGAGATTTTTCCCAAAAGTCTTCATCGATGAGGATTTTCAGGCTGCTTGCACTTGGCTTCACCTTAGTGCCAAACTATCCCTCTCATTCTTGCAGTTTCGATTTGCATCTTGCAACCTTGCTATGAACATACATTCGGCCGTGCATCTGAGTAGTATTTTGGTTTGCCAGAACCACTTCACTCATGTAGTCATGCAATACCCTCCTGCTCATCTAACCTTGGAATCTTGCAATGGCAATGTTTTTGTCTTTCAACTTCTTGCTAGCAAGACCTTCATGCAAGTACTCTAGCAGTAATTACACCGGGTACTTGAATTTCTCTGGATAACATGGCTCTCAGTGAAACTTTCTGTTTCCTCCAAGAGGATGGAGAATTCGCTCAAGGAGGAATGGAGCAAGCTACTCAGCCTCTTGAATTCCTTGAGATTATTAAAATCCCAATGTGCCTCCCTGATTTGGGTTTTCTTCTTACGTACGATGGCTCAAAACGTCTTCTACAACATGGGTTGCCACACCAAGTTAGGCCCATGCACGCACCACTCATTAACCACATATTTGAAGAGCTTTTATTCAAGTTGTTTCATGGCAAGGTAGGTCCAGCAATGAGTGGAGCCTTATGGCCGAGGAGAATGGAATTCATTTGGTTGATTTATTTGGTTAGCTTTATGTCCTTGAGATGATGGGGGGGAACAACGTGTTCATGATTGTCCTTGAGATCCTCAACGTTAGCGTGTGTTTGTTGTTACTGGAAGTGGTGTCAATAGCTAAGGAGAACTTTGGTTGCTGCTGCATCTGCACCCGAGTTATGCTCTAAAACACCTTATCAAGGTCATTGCATCAGCACATTGCATTGTGGAGGAGGATAGTAATATTTGCATACATGTCCCATAGAAGGTCCACATTATAAAGGAAGCTATCATTAACAATGAAACTGGAGTGGGTTTGGAAATGCCACACTGCCTCCACATTGCAAAGAGGGTCCACCTCCTCACCTATGGATAGTGTAACATCTCCATTGTGGACACTGATTTTGAGTCACCCCACCATCTCGACAGCTGTCTCATCGAGCTTCTGGAAAGTTGTGTAATTTGACTTTACCAAGTCATTGCCTGACTTGCTCTAACGGAACCTCTCGTGTGGCTGCATATGACACCTCTGCTACAATCACTAGCATCGCTGCTGTCGTCAGCTTCTTCTGACTTAACAAGTGCCTTGTCTTTCTCAAGCAATTGGCTCCAGTTCTCTTTACGATGATGAAGATGGTGACGGTCCTTTTCATCATCTTAACTATCTTTGTCCACGGATTTTCTTACTCGAGCACGTCATTTGTCATGTAGGTGTCATCAACTTGCATTTCAACATGCTCATTGAGTACTTTTTTGGCTTTTGTACGCTTCTTAGTTTTTCAGAGTTTGTAACGAGTTGTCTTTGGAGACACGATTATCACTGGTTTGGATACCATGCTCGAGGCTGCATCCGTTAAAAATTATACTCCTTTTCAAGGGCATGTGGTGAGGCCTTCACCAAGCTGCACGTTTTGGCTGCGGACAGTCCGGCACTAGCCATACCATCTTATGTGCAACTAGATGTCCAAATTGTTTGAGTGTCTTCCGCAACTTTGGACAGGGTTTGTCTCACTTGCATTTTCACTCTCACAATTGGTGAGGCTACAGTATACAAAAAATTCCTATTTTTCTTAGCTGCCGCAAATAGTACAACCACACAATATGACTTCTAGCTTTTGTAGGCAGCCGGAGTCGGAAAAGCACATAGCAGAGAATAACCTATTTGCTACGTCACCATGACCAGAAAAATCATTTTGTGTTTTTCAAAGCTAATCTTCATGGCCTCATGGAAGAAGATTGCTTTGAAGGCCAAATAGGAATCTGAAACTTGACATAAGAAAAAGAACAACAATACAATGTTGATTTTCCACGCAAGTCAAGACCAGAAGCGATAATGGCAAGATAAACACAACTTCTCTATGGCGAGCACAAAGCTTGCCCTCTCTTGTAATGTTTGTCTTCTCTTGATTATCCTTTATCCCTTTGTATGTAATATCTTATTTTCTTGTGCCTTCACACCCTTTGTGCTTCTCGACGTTCCTTTGAGCCCAGGCAACGGGGAGGCCTCCAATCTTTTTAAGGAAGCAACTACTTTCTTCTTAGGAACCCCTTAGACTGTGGAGTGTCCCTGTCTTTGATATTAACTCTGTACCAAGTGTTGGCCCGAGGCACAAGCAAGGAGTCTCAGAAAAAGATTGAAGAAAAACAGGTTCCAAGAAGGCACTGCCTCAACTTGTGGCACCAAAAAGAACCTTCAGATTGTTGGAGAAGGACAGATCATGAGAGTAGCTAAACAAATAAAATAGAGCTCGTAAAGAGCTTTCCAAAATAAATAATTTCGCTTAAAATGGTAGAGTTTTAAACCAATATCTCCATTCTTTAGTTTCGTTTGCTTGATGGTGTCATCGGCACTGTTTTTTCTACTTAGTAGTTACTGTTGATGGCAAGCCGCAGGTCGTAGGCATTGTTCTGCATCTGGCTCCTGCACAATCTCTTTGCCGGAGTTTGCACAATGGCTTATACAGCTTTCTGGATAAGTTTTCGCCTCCGTATCCCTCGGGGGACAATCATCTTAAAAAACCCTATGCAGGGAGACTAAAACATTTTGGAGGCCCATGTCAAATTTCACCTCATTCTGGGTGCAAAAAAAGGAATGTAATACTCCAAGTTGTGAGTTTTGATAGAGTTTTTTTAGTGAAAAATCTTTAACTTAAAAAACGTTATTGAAACAAACATCAACCTATTTATCTGAATAAAAAAATCATTTTCCCACTGCGTATAGGACATGAGTGGCGATTTTGCACCGCACAATTACTACCCTAAATAAATCCCTCAAACGAGGGATTTTCAAGCAGGATGAGAACAGGGGAAGATGGTGGAAATTGGCCTCCACCTCCTCCCCTTTGAGTGGAAGGGTGGCCAACCACTCGTCACCACCTCTCTCTCTCTCTCTCTCTCTCTCTCTCTCTATCTATCTCTGTCTCTGTCTCTGTCTCTGTCTCTCTCTCTGTCTCTCTCTCTCTGTCTCTCTCTCTCTCTCTCTCTCTCT